>JARHVA010000702.1:4220000-4227500 GCA_037957365.1 Torreya grandis | reverse complement strand
CAAGGCTTACCCTTTTATGACTTAGCGCTCTTTAATTCATTCGTGGATATCAGGATATCATCTCCTCTAAGATATTGATCCTATTTTGAGATTTATAGTTATTATGGATTCAAATTGTTCATGCTTTAGGTGACTCCTAATGATCTAAACTTCTAGGCTTTTGAGATAGTGTGACATGGCACAATATTGGGGCCTCAAAGACAATGAGATTTACATTATCGAGACACTAGGTCATGAGGGCTGATACTATATTGTATTATCTTACGCACCTAATTACTTGAATGTGTTTTAGATGTGTTACTACCCTCAGGTTCTCATTATGGTTCCATGTGGTAGAATTTTGGGTACTTGGAGGTTATTGTACTTGTCAAAACCCCATGTAATGTGATAATCTACCATGTGATATAATATATTACACCTAAGTTTATGGAGATAATTAGGATGTGTCAAGATCCTAAGGCACCAAGGATGTCACCACATGGTAACATTCTACACACTCAAGTCCTTAAAGATGATTGGAATGTGTAGAGTTCTACAACATGGTATCATCCTACACACCTAAGAGATTGAAGATGATAACGATGTATCAAGATGATCAAGCACCTAGTATATTTCCACATGGTAACATACTACACAATCGAGCCCTATAAATGACTAGGATGTATGGAGACATCTAGGCACTTGAAATGCTACCACATGGGAATATCCTACACACCAGGAAAACTAGAAATTTGTCTATTCAAAAACATAGGGCCTTATGAGGTTGGTTCCTCTATGTTCTCCTTATAATGATCAATATGTGTAGGATGATACCATATGGTATCACTCTGTGTGTCCAATGGTCTTCATAATTTTTCTAGTCTAGTAGATCAGTGACACGATGCCATGTGGCATCATCCTACTACTTCACTATTCTATATGTATTCATACAAGGCACAAAGCCTTCAAGGAAATGATTGATTAGGATGATTTCATATGACATCATTTTCATACTATTTTATCCTTGATATGTTTCTGTAGATTGTGGAGCCTTTAGGCAAGTAGGCGAGCATGATGGAATGACATGATAAATTATTGTTTCTCTGTTATCCTATGGATATAACTAAGATGTGTGAGATGTTATCATGTGGAAGAATCTTAGGTACTCATAGGTATCAACAAATCCTAGTCATCTCTAAGATCTAGTGTTTGTAGGATGCTACCATATGGTAAAATACCATGTACCCTAATATCTTTACCAAAAAATTATCTTCAACCTAGATGGGTTAGTGAGATGATGCCACATGAGAGGAAAGTGAGTGAGAGGGATGATGCCATGTGGAAAAATATGACTTCTCTGTGATTCCATGGAGAGGAAAAATATGCATGGGAATATACCACCTAGTACCATCTTGGTTACTCAGAGATATTGGCACATCCTATTCATCTCTAGGAACTTGAGTGTTCATGTAACTTCCATGTGATATAATATTACATGCCTTAGCCCCATACCAATGTAATGTCTTTAGACTAGTGAGTCAATAATATGATATCATGTGGCATCATCTCATTGCTCTATTATCCTATATATTTTAGCATAGAGTTTGGATCCTCAAGGTAATTAAGTGAGCGGGATGATGCTATGTGGCATTATCCCATTGTTTTTTTTGTCATTGAGATGTTTATATAGAGTATAGAACCTCTAGGTAAGTGGATGATAGAGATAACACCATGTGGAAAAATCCCATTTCTCTATTATCCTATGGAGATAACTAGAGTGGGTAATATGTTACTGTGTGGTAACTTCTTGGCCTAGGGTATCATCACATCATAGTCATCTTTTGGAACTCAGGTGCACAGGATGCCACTATGTGGTAGAATATAGAGTGGTTTTCATCTTTTAGAATATTTTTATAATTTTCATAAAATTTTTTAGGCCTTTGGTAAAATTTGAGCTAATTATTTTTAACCTAGTCCTTAGATTTGTAAACACCCACAACTAGCTTCCAATTGGACTTCAAACTGATTCCTGCCAATCGTTACAAATTAAGCTTAATAATCACTAAACATTCCAATTTTGATTTTGCATCATTCATCAAAGATCATAATTATGTTGAGACATACCTAATTGGGGTATTCTTTGATATGTAGTAAAAACCTCTCATAGATTCATCCCTACTCACCTTTTGGCATAACAATTGTCATTTTCACTTATAGACCTATTAAGCGGGGCACTTGCACACTTGATTAAATATTGAAAGAGATAAAAGGCTAATCTAAATTAATTAATGAACCAAATAAGGTTAAATTCGTATTTTAATTATCCATTTACAATTAATGAATATCCAAAAAAGTAAATTCAAAATTTTAAAATATATAAGCCTTTTATCACTGGCTTTATGAGTTATAAAGCTCTTTGAAAATATCCTAAAATATCTAATTTGAGAGCCATGCCTAGTAACTAAAAATCATAATTACTTGAAAAATATTAACTCTAAACTCACCTAGGTTTAGTTTTATCTGATTTGAAGTCTAAACGCAATCTTAACTCACCTTGGGTGAGAGTTAATTCTGAAGTCTATAAATATAAGGCCTTGTCTATTGAACCATAAGCTATTTTGGTTCAAAGTTATTATGCACAAATGTCCTCAATAATATTTGATATTGTAGAGTTAAAATTCCTAAATGTCATCCAATGAAGGTTATCATTCCCAAATCTTAAGCCAGAAGACATCACAAGCCAAGGTGCCAAGGAGAGAAGGAGCCAAACAACCTCTATTATCAAAGACTTAGTGATGCACAAGCTGAGTAAACCATTCAGAAAACCCATTTGGAGCTCCCAAGGAAGGTAAACGACTTTTTTATTTTATGTTTTTATTGAGATTTCATTTATTTCTTGCTACCTATGTTCTACCTAATGCCTAAGCTAGAGGTGTTAGAAATCAAATCTATTAATTTCATTGGTTTTATGTGACTAACACAAGACTAACCTCCCCTATGTCAAATTCCTAGTTAACACAATATTAAGTGATCCATTGAAAAATGGTTGTTCTCCCTTGAGTATACACTTGGAGGGGTCTCAACCCTATGATTATAAGCTACCACATGATAGGTCTACAAGTGTGTTTAATAAATCTAAGGATTTATTAATAAGATGAACTAGAATTTGAAAGTACACATCAAAACATTAACTAGATGTTCTGAGACCCCGAGGCACCTAGGACACCACCACATGGAAACATCCCATTCAAATCATATTGACAAGAAAAGATTTTTAGTTGGTTTTGGGATATACCTTAATGGTGTCACACTAACACATATTTATATTACATTGTATGTGATAATAAATATTATTGCTGATGTATTATTGAAATTTCCATCTATCTTTATACTTGACATTGCAAAAGAATTATTAGCTCCAATTTTTTCTCAATTAATTGGAATATTGTACCATACCTTTATGTGCTATTTTTCCCACCATATTTTTTATTGTTTATATTTTTTTCTCATTAACACCTAACTAGAATGAAGCCACCCACATGGGTTTTACCATGTAATTTGAGAGCCAAGAAAACAAGGGTTAATTGTATAGAAAATGAGGGTTTAATATAGAAAAAATGAGGGTTATTCAAAAAAAAAAAAAATCATATTTGTAGTGAGAAAATCGATGCAAATATCCCATATTGAGTATTAGTTTCAAGAAGTTCTAACCAGTTGCATTAAAAAAAATCAAAATTCTCAATTTTTTGAGAGACATAAATCATATTAAGTCACATCACATGTATAAATGTAATTTTCCTACAATCATAAAGCCTAGGATTGAGAATTTTGGTGGTAAATAAGGTCATAATGAGAATTAATCAAATTTGAGTTGAGATGAATTCAATGCAAAGTTCCAATCCTTCATTGAGAAGTTATACTAGATGCATTCCAAAAATATTAATGGAAGTGCCTATGTGCAAACAACATATTTATGACATTGGGTGATTAGATAGGGAAACAACACTAAAAAATAACTTGATGTTATTGTTCTTGTTTTTTCTTGAAAACAAATGCTACCTTTTCCAATCAGCATAATAAATTATTGATAATTTTGGTATAGACTTTGAAGGGATGTTTTTTCTATCAAAAAAATAGTCAATACAAAGTGCAAGCCATATTTAGTTTTCATTGTAAACTGTTATGTATTATTATATGTAAGTGAGGTTTTATCAACACAAATTTGTAATTAGTTAAAGATTTTTTAAAATAATATATGATTTTAGTGTTTTTATATTTAATACCTTAGTGTGTAAGATATTATTTCTTTTGGAAATTTTTTAGTCACATGTAAATCTGATTTTAAAAAATAAAATTTTTAGTGTCTATTCATTTACAAATTGAGTTTGATAAAGCATGATAAGAGTTGTCATCCATTGAAAATAAGTTTCTAAATTTATAAATACTAAGTTGATTTAGTATTATTTTGTTTTTATTTTGTCTTTTCATAATATATAATGTTACATTTTGATTGTTCATATAATGTGAGGGTTGCTAAAAATTAGATTTTCTAAATTCATTTCCTTGGGGTTAGGGTGTGATTGATAGATCCATAACTGACTTATTGATTGTTATCCTATAGATGTTCATATAGAGTGCAAAGCCTCTAGACAAGTCAGTAATAGGATGATGCCACATGGCAAATCCCACTATTATGTTATCCTTTGGAGATGACTCGAATGTGTAGGATGAATAATCTAGCAACATCCCAGGTTCTCTAGGGTCTTGACATAGTGTAGTCATCTCCAATGACTCAAGTCCATGGGATATTTCCACATGGTAGAATATATTATATTTTTCATCTTCTAGAATATTTTTACAATTTTCATGATAGTCTTTAGGTATTTAAGAAAATTTGAGCCTATTATTTTGAACCTTGGCCTTAGATCAAGCCATCCATTGAAAAATGGTTGTTGGCTCATGAGTATTCACTTGGATGGATCATGACCCTATGATTAGAATCTACCAAATGATAGGTCTAAAGGTCTACTAAATTAATGCAAATATTTATTAAAACTAGTAAAAATAATTTGGACGCACACATAAAAAAATTAACTAGACTTGTTGAGACATCATGTCGCCCATGATTTTACCATGTGGCAGTATCTTGCATACCTTAGTTCTTGAAGGTGACTGGGATGTGTTGATATCGCTAGGCAAGTGATTTCATTGGTCACCTAGAATAACTCTATCCTTATTATTTAACATTATTTTTATCAAACTTGGATATGTGTGGGTTAATGTCACACCAATTTTGTACTATCTGATCAGAAGCACCCATACTTTTTCCAAACTACAAAACTAATTAGGAGCATCATCTCACATCTTCACTATCACATATATATTTTATAGAGCATGGAGCCTCTAGGAAAGTGGGTGAGTAAAATGACACCATGTGGCAACATCCTACTACTCTACTATCCTTAAGATGTTCATATAGGGCATGGAGCTTCTAGGTAACTAGATGAGTAGGATGATGCCACATGGTTAAATCCTACTACTCTGTTGTCCCATGTAGATGAACAAGATACATAATATGCTACAACATGGTATTATCTTGAGTGCCATGGGGTCTCAACACATTTTAGTCATCTCTAGGAACTCAAACTTGTTATGTTCTTCATCTTTAATAATTTTTAAAAAAATAATGATATTCTTTAGGTTATTAAAAAAAACTGAGACAATTGTTTTAAACCTTAGCCTTAGATAAAATTATCCATTGAAAAGTGTTTATTTTCCCTTGATTATACACTTAGAGGGGTTCTGACCCTATGATCAAAAGACAACACATGATAGGTCTACAAGTGTGTTTAATAATTACAAGGATTTGTTGAGACTAGTAGCCAAAATTTAGAACCACACATCGAAACATTAATTAGACTTGTCTAGACCCCATGGCACTTAAGATGCTATCATCTAGCAACATCCTGAGCACATCGAAACCAAAAGGTGACTGGCATGTGTTGAGCACCCCAGGCACCTAAAATAGTTTAATACTTGTTTTTTTAAACTCTTTTGATTACATTTATATATGCATGAGCCATTTCCACACCAACTTCATGTGATACTATTAAAGGGACCAACACTTTTGCCAACCTATGAAATTGATTAAGATCATCATCCTAGTACTCCACTATCTCAGAGATGTTTTTATAGAGTGTGAAGTCTCTAGGAAAGTGGGTAAGTGAGACGAGACCATGTGGCATCATCCCGCTACTCTATTATCCCTGATATATTCATATAGGGTATAGATCCTATAAATAATCAAGTGAGTGGGATAATTCCATGTGGAAAAATCATGTTGTTATGTTATCATATGGAGATGACTAAGATGCCACATACAATCATCTTTAGTGCCCATGGGTCTCAACACATCACTATCATATATGGGAACTTGGGTTGTAGGATGCTGCCATGTGGAAAAATATATTGTGTCTTTCATCTTCAAAAATATTTTTATAATTTTCAAAATAGTCTTTAGGTATTTTGGAAAATTTGAGCAAATTATTTTTAACCTTGCCCTTATATCAAGTAATTCATTAAAAAGTGTTTATTGGCCCTTGAACATTTGCTTCAATGGGTCCTAACCCTATGTTCAGAAGATTACACATAATAAGTGTACATGTGTGTTTAATCGATGCAAGGATTTTATAAGACCAATAGATAGAATTTATAAGCACACAAAAAAAATTTAACTAGACTTTTTGAGACCCCATGGCACTTGATATGCTACAACATGGTAACATCCCACACACTTGAGTACCTTGAGGTGACTGGGATGTGCTGGGATTCCTAGGAAATGAGGTACCCAAGCACTAAGAATAACTTCATGCATATTTTTAGCATTATTTTCATTACATTTATATATGGATGAGCCATTGCCACACCAATTTGGTGAGATATAATCAGAGCCACTCACAATTTTTCCAAATTTCACAACTACTTATAAAGATTAAATGTTCAAGACATACAAATCAGGTGTGTAATTACCTATGTTAAATCCAAACTTATGTAAAAATGTGGAGGTCTATTGAAAAAAACAAAATAAAATCAATGCTTGTTTCTTTCTTGAAGGTACAATGAGTGTTAAACTACTTTTAATAAATCTTAATACCTTTCATAGCTTTTTCTACCATAAAAAAAACTATATATAATACTTTATAGAATTTTTTTTATTCTTCATGACCCAAGTCTTAATATTCATGAAAATTACTATCGAGACTTTTATTATGAAGAACTTCAAAGACACAAGATTTCATAACTTTTGTTTGTAAGTTTTATTGAGCCTCAACCTTGGCAACTTAGTCTTCATAACTTATATCTACAGAAGTCTTAATAAAGTCCCAACAATTTTTTTGAATACCAAAAAAACATACAAAATTCCAGTGAAGTCTTCAGGATTTTTGTAGAGGTTTATTGATGACCTTTGTTGATTCTAGTGACAACAATTTTCATGAAGACCTAAAAGACTAAGTTAATTCT
>JARHVA010000702.1:4062500-4215000 GCA_037957365.1 Torreya grandis | reverse complement strand
TGTAAATTAAATAGATTGAAGTATATATACAAGTAGAAGCTTACATTTCTTGTGTCATCTTTAGCACTACCACTGGTTTGGGTCTTGTCCAAACCTTCCCTCAACCTATAAGATTAAATCCTCTCCAAAATAAAAAGAAACGATTAAAAGTCTTATGTTTCAATTTTAAAAAAAAAAAATAGATAAAAGGTCTTTAGAGTGATGAGAATAAATTATTCTACATTAGATTGGTCTATGATGAAGAAGATTACATTATGAAATTCAATGAAAGAGAAGAAGTGCCACCTTTATGTAGTAACTAGTGTTGTTCAACATTGAGGGTAATGTTATTTCGAATAATGGGGGAATTTTATTCCATTAATATTTATAATTCATAGGGATATGTGTTGCCAACCTATGACACACTATTTATTTCTAATTCAATTTTTTATTTAATTATTGCTTTAGTTTGACTTATTAAGATGTAAGGGTGGGATGAATGGGTGTGACTCTCCACATTAATTCTATATATATATATATATATATATATATATATATATATATATATATATATATATATATATATATATATATATATATATATTTATATATATATATATATATATATATATATATATATGGATGAGTTTGGATCACTCATAAAATACATATTGGTGAATAATAATATTATTAAGAGATTTTGTATGTTTCCCCCTTGAAGTGGCATATCATATATTATGCTATATTTCAGTCTCATTTTGATTTATTACTTTAATTATGAAGAAAGTAAATTACATTAGATTTTCCAAAAAGGTAGCTTACCATTCATGATTTGGTTTTTGTTAGGAACTAGATTCCGTCACCTAATTTGAAAGATAAAGTTTAATTTAACAATGTTGACTTACCTTATGTTCTTCATATTCAAGATTTTCTTCCTAATGTTATGGTTTATAAGCTTAATTTATAGCTACCTCGAGCTTGGTGGAGAAACATGTGTTGGAATTGTGACACCCATTTTAATAATTATTCTCGATAACTTATGTATCAATTCATCATCCCCTTCTCTCCTACTCTCTATAATCTCAATAGGTGTTAGGGACCTAAATTCTTCCATAAAACTTATCTTGCCATACCTTACATAATTTTGTACACTGGGATAAAACCTAAGATCATCCACTTTCTATGGTGCTTACTCTAACATGGACTCCCACTCAAGGAACAACTCTTTAAAATGAGCATCACTTCACCCAAGTGTCATGCATGCCATCAACATGAGTCTTTAAAAGACATATTTTAGTTATTCCCATGATCTCAATCTACTCGAAAAGGGATCCATAACCTATTCCATCGTTATCACCTTTAGTCATTTTCTTGATGGCTTGCCTTTTTGGGGGACTCAACCAACTGGCCAACATATATTTATTTTTGATGCAATTTTTTGAGAGCCATCATTCTTTTCTAATTATGGAATTCTAGAAATAATTTTATTTTAAGCAATGATGCACTCTCTTGTGCTTTTTCAATTTAAAATAAGGTCTTTGTTATATCTTTAGCCTTTATACAAATTAAAGTGTAAAAAAATAAGTCTATGATGGATGTTTGGCACTTCTAGGAGTCATTGGACCACTATGGGAGTTCCACATTAACTATTACTCATGCGATATCAAATGGACCACCCTAGGGGCCACTACCTCCACCTCCCAGAAGGAATATAAATTGTTCATGCAACCACGACCACTTCTCCACTTACTTTCATTTAGGAAGTGGGTTTCACCATCACTACATGGTAAATTTGACATAGCTCCCTCTCATAAAGGATCTCCTATGGGAAAATGTACTTATATGTGTCATGATGATGGTTGGGATATTGATATCATAAGAAATCACCAGCACAACTAGATGGCCATAGATCTTCGTTTTATAGATCCCTTTACTTTGACATAGCTACCTCTAAGGATGTTCCTCTACCTCCTCCCTCTAATATTTGTGGTGTTGGTTTTTTCTTAGGATGAGTCAAAAATTGATTTTCTAATGTATAACATTTTTTAAAAAAAAAATTATACGACTCTAATTTTTAGTGTTATTTTCTGTGATAAATTAAAATTTATTTTTTAATTTACAAGACTAAGGTTTAGTGTTTATCTAGGATGAGTTAAAAATAACTTTTATTCATTATACTTGTTCTTCCTATTCTTAACTTATATATACTAACATTTAGTATTTATGCTTTCAATAAATTGAAAGTCATTTTTTCAATACTATATACTTCCTTTTCTTAGCTTATAAAACTTAACTTTTAGATTGGTTGTTCATATAGAGTATACTTTGATATTATCAATATTAATGATTATAAAGGATTATAACGTTTAGATTAGTTTTTATTATAACAATATCCTTCTCAATATTAAGTGTTTTGAATTCCTCTAAGAAACTTATAAAACCATAACTCAAACCCTAATTTCCACACATATGATTAGCGTGGAAATTAGGAGTTTAGTTATTATTTTATAGTGAGGTGTGTTTTTCGTGTGGATCTTTATGTGTTTATAGTTTGATTATGATTATTATTATATTTATAAGAATAAATTTAGGAATAATAAACATACAATTATGTTTATGTGTTTATAGTTTTATTATTATTATTATATTTATAATAATAAATTTAGGAATATATAACATATAAATTATGTTAATTGTATGTTTATTATTTAACATGGCCACACCAAATACTATTGATTGAATAATTTCACCATATATTTCATTGTAGCATTGATAGAATAATTTATACTTTAAATAAATCTTAATATAATATATATTATAAAGCATAATTTTTCAAAACATATATCGCACTCCTCCATCATCTTACCATTATCCCTCCGTTTCACCATCACCACAACATTGATCAAACAATTTATACATTATAAACCTTAATGAAATGTAGGTTATAAAAATATTTATACCATTTCCAACATAAAATATTGATAGATTAATGTATTCTCCTTCAGTTTTATGACTTGGATATATGAACTTCATCATCTAAATAAATTAATATGCCAATGGTTTAAACAATATAGAGTTTACAATGTAAAAATATCAATCATGTTGAGAGATAAAAGAATACAATAGATATTCTTATTGAAACCCATTTTAATACAACAAATCCTAATTGTGTTTAGATATAAAAATAAAACATTGTGTTTGCATCACATCTTATTATCATAATTATAGTAGATTTTAATGAGGAGACTAATTATATAAAATTTAATTGTAGAGAGTGGATGATTTTGAATGTTTATCAAAGGATATGCAAGAAATAAACTACACTATTGAATCTAACATTGCTTGCTTTCATGTTCAATGATTCATAGTTCTAAACTCGTAAGAACAGACAAAAGTCCAAGACCACATCAAATTTAAATTTCACAATCCAACATAACAAATTTTCACTTTTTGGGAAAAATATAATACTGATGCATATATTAGTTATCTAAAATTTAAAAGTCCATATTATGAAGTAAAAATCTTTAATAAAAACCTAATGATGGAAATCAAATATTTTATCTACACCACACTATATTTTTATAATTACAATATAATATTATAAGGAAGGATAATTTTAAGAAATGTATAACCCGCTTTCTTATTATTCTTGGAAAGTATACATATGACCTCCTTATAATATATCCCACTCTTCCTTTGTGTGCAATGTAGGTGTGTAACATTTGCTTCTATATCTAAATAAGTTATATCCATAAGAAAATTTCATACTTGAATAATATCATTTCCTTTTCTTTTCTTGGATCGATGGATTTTACTCTATCTTGCACTTCATGACCCTTGAATCTTTGAAAGGCTATATATTTTTAAAAACTTTTCAATGTTATTTTTAATATTTAAAGCTTTAATCTTTAATGAGATGATCACATCACAACTAGTCCATATAGATTAATGAAAATAATATGAAAAAAATATAAATATAAAACAAAACAAAAAAAATTGTTTTATTTCTATTTTTAAATATACATAATGTAACACAAACATGAAAACCTATGACAAGTTACTAACCAATAGAGACCCTCTTGGTCTATAACTTATAACATGTTTCAAATAATTCTTGATTCCTAGCCTCCCCAACATGAACTCATTATAGTTGAGAGTTCTTATTACGATATGTCACTTTGGAAGAACAAAGAGTGACAAAATTAGTAACATAATGTAGTCTGCACATGCACAAGAAAAATTATTAAAAATGATAGAGATTACTTTTCAAGCTCTTATTTTCAGATATGGTAGATCACTTTCTTAAAATATATATAAAATCAAACTATGATATTCTATTGATTTTTAATATGTGAATAAGGGAATAGGAACAATAATATTTGAAGTATGCATTTATTCTCACTTAAGTATGAAATTTGACAAAATTGTATGAAAATTATGAACCTAAATTCAAGATAAATATAATGTTATATTTATGTTAGAATAAAAACAAACACAAGTAAATTATATGAAAAGTATGGACCTAAATTTGAGATAAATATAATGTTATATTTATGTTAGAATAAAAACAAACACAAGTAAATATGTTATAGATCCAAGTTTGAGTATGTATTTTTTTGGTTCAAATATCAAATATAATAGATATTAGTTTACAATCTATTTTTTAATATAGAGGAAATGAGGACTAATTATGATTTCTTTGTTTGAACTTGAATTTTATCACTGTAAAACCAAAAGTTTTAACCATTTGTCAATTTTTTTTTATAAATTAATTATTGATTTATTTATAAATTTATTTGGTCCAAATAAAATAGACTTATCTTTAAGTATTATTTTAATTCTAATATAAAAAAATTATATATTTAGGTGTATTATTTAAAGAATACTAGCAGATGTATAAGGAAGGCCCAACTAAATGTTGATAGAGCCAAAAAATGAAGACCATTTTAATAAAGGAGGAGTTATAAAGTGGAATGTAGTCACTGGTCTTATTTTTTCTCTCATGTATATGTATTTTACATCTTGTATTATTTTTTTATCTAACATGGATGTTTGCTTCATATTGCATTCTTTTTTTTTCTAATGTAGAGGTAACTCCATCTTACATTATTACGTATTGATTAAAAGAGAAAAGAGATGAAATATAAATGTCATGAAAGGATCAAATTAGTAATATTTAAGTAAAATTTAATGCCTAACATTCATAAGTATCAATATTTATTGTTTCTCTCCTTTCAATATTAATATAGGAAAAAAGATAAAATATAAAAATCTTGGAGGGATTACATTCTAGGCCCTATTATTTAATACTATCAATATTGATTTGTTCTTTCTAATATTAATAAATATAAATTATAAAATATTATTAAAACCTTAATAAAAATTATCCAAAATTTTATAACATGCTTCAAATTATAATAGAAACAAACACATAATAAAGATAATAATTTATATCCTAAACTAAGCTTGTATAATTTTTTATATATACAACCACAAGTATTAAAAATCTAGATAAATTACTACCACTTTTATCAACTATAAATTTACATTACAAACCATTATTAATATAAACACAACCATATAAACAAGGGCACCATGCACCATGTCCCTATGGGAGCTTAATATAGTTATAAAATTTGTTTTAAGTATTGAATATAGAGCAGGCATTTTTATCAAGCAAAATTACTTCAATTGAATAGATCCCAAACCCTTTTGGTTAAAGTATTAATAAAAATATCCATGTGGTGGGAGTAAACCCCCCCAAAGAGTGTGGTCTAATGAAATTCATAAATATTGGTTACCACCTTAATATTGATTAATTGCATCCAAGTATGCTTCTACTTCATAGGTTTATGTTGACTATCATTTTTTCCTATAATTGTCACAAATCTACTATAATAAACTATAACCCAAATGTACATTACATCAAAGACACTTTGATACATGAATCTATGGATATTTATTATGTTTGTTGAAGAGTGTCTACAGTAGATAAAACAAGACCTTGGGCCTCCCTAGAAGTGTAAAGTTGAAAAGAATAGCACAATTATGATGACTATTACATCACAAACAATGTTTTGTTAAAGACACAATATTATTATCCATGAATGAACAAAAATAGTTCAATGGGATTCAGGAATACATACAATTACAATCAAACAAGAGAATACTTTTTTCAAAGAAGAAAAACATCACTATTTACGTGGCAAGTGCTTAAGTGAAACTTTACATACCATAATAGATATAATAAATAGTCAAAATTTTATAGAACTCAAAGGTATAATATGAAAAGTTTTACATAATAAAATCCCCTGTTAAGGATGGATTTGACAAATTAATATACACAAAATTTCAAACATAATATTTTATGATGTATTTAAAAATTGAGGATGACTCTTTTTCAAAATATGTATATTACAGAATACATGTTTGAAATCTATCTAGAGTTGTATTTGCCTTCATCAAACTTATGGTGTTAAAAAATAAGTCATATTAGGTTAAAAATAACTTTCTAAAATAGTTTCCATGAGAAATTTATGCTCCATGTAATTGAAGGTAAATAATCATTTAATGTAACAATATTTCACAAGTTTTGTTTTATAAATAATAAATCATTTTTTCTTGTAAATTTAGCCACCAATATCTTTAAGAGAGTTACCCAAATAATGTAGATCCAAAGTGAAGTTGAAATTTATTTACAGTTATATACTAATATTCTTTAATTGCATGTTTTTGTACTACGATCATGAGATGTTTGATATTATATAGTTATTAATATTTAATGTTCGAAATCATTTTTATTTGATATTTGAAAAAATTTATTTTATTTATGTAGTCCCAATCATCAGTCATTAGAGTCAAATGAAATATGAATAGTGGGGTTATGTTGATATTGTACACTTCCTATGTTTTAAGATTTAAGTTCATTTGCCCATGATATTTGGATAAAAGCTATTTTCTTCTTCGTAATATCAATTATTAATTACTAGAGACAAGCAAGTGTAAAGCCAAACCTCAAGTGAATTCTAACAAGTTAAGAACTATTTTTAAATCTAAATATCATAGGATCAAATTCATCAACTATAGTTTTGGAAAGGACACCATTTTTAGTAGCATACCAATCTATTAAAAAATGGTGTCCTTTATACTCCTACTAAAAAATTTTTATTAGGAATGTAGAATTCAACTCCTAATAAAAAATTTAAAGTTATTAGTTATTATAATTTTTATGTCCAAATTGGTTTGTGGACTTATTTCCAGGTATTTTCAGCATTAGAACATCTAATTATTAATGAAAATTAAATATTAGTTTAAAAACATGATCTTTGATATTTTAAATTATTATTTAATATTCCATTATTAAGATTAGGTTTAATTTCGCTATTTAAGTTCATATGACTATTTTAATATGAGTAGTAGACTGTTTATGGTTTATTGTAGTGTATTTTCCATGTAATACCATTTTACTATACTACATTTTATTAAGCCCGACATGAATTCGTTATCCTTATCTCCTTGTTTATTGTTGAAAAACCTTTGTGTTTGCCTTCATCAAACTTATGGTGTTAAAAAATAAGTCATATTAGGTTAAAAATAATGTTCTAAAATAGTTTCCATGAGAAATTTATGCTCTATGTAATTTATGGTAAATAATCATTTAATGTCATAATATTTGACAAATTTTATTGTAGAAATAATAATTCATTTTTTTTTTGTAAATTTAGCCACCAATATCATTAAGAGAGTTACCCAATTAATGTAGACCCAAAGTGAAGTTTAAATTTATTTACAGTTATATACTAATATTATTTAATTGCATGTTTTTATACTTCTATCATGCGATGCTTGATATTATATAATTTTAGATATTTAATGTTTGAATTAATGATTCTTTTATATTTGAAAAAATAACATATTGTTTTGTGCAATCCCAATCATCATTCATTAGAGTGAAATTAAATATGAATAAGGGGGTCATGTTGATATTGTACACTTCTAATGCTTTAAGATCTTATTTCATCTTCCAATGATATTTGGATAAAAACTATTTTATTATATGTAATATAAATTATTAATTACTAGGGACAAGGTTATGTAAAGCCAAATTTCAAGAAGGATTGAATAAGTAGAGAACAAAGAGCATAGTCATTAGTGACCTACATTTCATTGGAAAAATTATATTTATATGTTGTAAACATTTTTGTATTTGTCATATAAGTAAATATTATTGTAAAAATAATGATTTTTTGTTCAAATATTTTTTAAGGTGTCAAGTAAATTTTAGTAATACATACAAAATCTAAATCTTTATAAAATGAAAGATGAAAAGTATTTCTAAGGCCTGCAATAAATGGTAATAAAAAGTGGAATTTGAGAGGATTATGAAATATTATATTATGTTTGTTAAAAATAAATAAATAATCAAATTAATATTACTTATACCATATCACAAACATTTACAATAAAATATTTATCTACCTATTGTAGAAACAAAAATAATATCTCACAATACAAATCAACACATACATCAGGTTGAAAGTCCAGACAGTTTCATGGAGTTAACATAACACACACTTTTCTAATTATAAAATGGCATAGTGGGCACTATAATAAAAATAAACAAAAATAACAATGGAATTCTTTTACTAATAAGCCTTGACCAGTAGAATCACAAGTTATGACCAGGGTTATTAGTTCTCTCAAGTTCTGTAGAATATGAGAAACCCACTCTATGAAGTACTTTTGAATATTTTTTGATATCAAGAGAAAAATGTGCCTAAATCACATCATTTTTGAGAATGTCAGACAAGGACTGATTAGATTTGATGTAACAAAGAGATTTGAACTGATTCAATGAATATCAAAGGCCCAATGAGTGATCTAAAATCTTTTTGAATGTACATTTTTCCATAATACAAAGTTTAAGGGGTCCGAATGTTTTAGATTTTATAGAAAAAACATAGTCCGCATTAATAAAATATTTTTCCATTATTAAATATCATATGTTTCTAACGTTTTCATCTATTATTCTACTAAGCTCCCAAAATATATCATAATGCCCCCACTTAATTAACATATCTGCATAGCTAGTGAATTCAACAAACTCAATATTTTCTTTCATCAACAGTTTGGTAACCTTATCAACAACTATTTGTAAATATTTTTGAGTTATCTTTTCAATATTGATTGTAAGATCAAGGTTCTTCCACCATATATATGACAACTATATATTAAAATTGTAAAATCCAATTACTCTTACAACATCACAAAGCATGTACATATAAATCCATATATGTAGATAAAGGCAATAAAAGTACTAGATTCTCCATTTTACATAAAATTTCAAACACTATAATTTAGATTTCAATGTATTTTGGTTAAATAAAACACAAATTTCAAAGACAAATAGAAAAATGCAAAATGCAAACTACAAATTGCGTATTGGAAAATGATGAGGTGGAACACACCAATAAATGTTATGAAAATAACCTCATAATTTTTCCCAACTATTGCATCTATCAAACCAATAGGTTTATATTCTGTATAGTGGGCATTAGCTAAATTATGATCCAATTTCTAGTCTTGAAGATGCAGATGGTGTAGAATGAATTCAAAAGCTAGAGTAGGCTCACTTCTATTCATACCTACCATAAACCACTGTCCTCAAAATATAAAGGATCCAATCCTTCATATTCAAATTAATAGGCTTACTTATTTTCCAAAGCAACCAATGTATCCTTTTCCCACATTTTCCCCACAAGAAAAACATTTTCAAACTCAAATGACCCAAGTCATTTCATTTCTAATCAATGTAATGCAACCCTAACCAAGAAGACCCTCAATATCACAAAGTCAAATAAGTCCCCATGCCTAACAATCTCAAGGCATTATTCCCTTACATCTATAAATTTATAAACAACTTCCCCTTCCCCAAAGGTCCTCACCCTTGCCTATTGATATTCCTCTCTATGGGTGATAATTTTAAATTAAAGAAATAGATTATCATTAGATTGAAGAAAGACTCATGTCCGAAGTGATTATGCCAGTGCTGATAATAATCTATGTGATATAAGATGCATTGTTGAATCCAAAAAAACAATTAACTGAAACATAGAAGGCCATGGAATAGTAATAAAAAATATCAGCATTTTCAACAAAATGTAGAGACCATATCATATCCTAAAAGATAGATTTTTTTTTAATTTTAATTAATGTTTATCAATTAGTATAACTTGGGTATAATTTTTCATATTAGATATATTTTGACAACTAAGAAAGCATCTAACCATACTGGTTAGGCATCTATTATCCTTTACCAAATGGGCAAGCACCTAGCCATATCAGTTTGACATATTACACATGAGTAGGTTATGCTCTAGCTAGAGACTTGACTCATCAGGATCAACTAGATCCTGAGTCTCTCACTATTCACTACTCATATCTGATAGATAAGTACCAAGGTCACCATGATAGGAATATAAAACATATAATAAATAGTCTCGTTCCACCTTAAAATTTAACTTAAAGCCTTAAAAACTATGACGATCCAATCATGATCATTCTATGTATATCACAGAGTTCTTATCTTTTATTTACTTATCTAAACTAGGGTCTTATTATAATGATCTTGAATTTTCATTTAATATTAATTTTTTTTAGTGTACAACCCCAACCCCATCCTATTCACCTATATATTAGAGGCATAATTCACTTCCTAGACTACCTACACACATACTTATAAATAGGATCAAAGTGTACTATACGTGTAGTTCTATTTTCTATTCTATGTTTTATTTAAACTGTAGGTCTAGGTATGTAGCCATTTTAAGGGCCCAATTACCTAGATAGTTCTTCTATGATTTTTGCCTGAATATGAGTGTAAAAGTATCATTTTAAGTGATTGAATACTTATTTCACTATAATAGCCTTAAATATTAATAAGAAAAAGAAATTAACATTTGCAAGGTATTACCCCCTTTCTACTTTTTTCTTACACTAACAATGTTTTTTATCCCTTGCTTTAGACAACCTAATATGTACAATTACTCTTTCCAAAGTTTCATTATCTAAGAGCTATATGGTTGGTGATTTCTTAATAATAAATGTTTTAACATTATCAATCTTATTTTTCATTACTCCTTTTCAATGGTACTGAGTTTTGAGTAAAAAGTTTACTTTATCCATTTCTATTTCATAATTTCACTAGTTAAAATAATTTAAGAAGTTTAAGTTATTTTCTTATCTTAATTAGTGTAGTTGACCAAGAGAGATTACCCCACCCTTTGGTCTTTATGACATGACATGGTCTTTATTTCTCTATGATGGTTTTTAAGAATGATGTGTAGACATCATTGTTATAACTATGTTAGGCTATGGATGCAGTAGCTCAAGTGTGATGGCATTACCCATAAGTATTATCCAAAGGCACTGCTTAATACTGAATGCTACATAGTTGTGTTATACTTGAAATAAATTAAGGCATTATATATTTCAAAAGAAAATTATTGAGTAGAAAAGTAGGAAACAAATTTGTAACATGATATTCTAGTCTAGTCCTCAATGTTATTTTATAAAATTATATCTTTGGTCTAATTTTCTATAAGATAACCTATCCACAAATAATGTTATATGAAATTACAAACAAAACATTAAATAATTTTTTTATGAAGAATATATTATTATTTGTCAATATGGTTAGAATGTTATATTTGATAAGGTATAATTTCCTTAGTAAGTTATCTTACTCATTACAAATAAAATAATTAAATGTAAGGGATCCATAATTGAGGATAATTTAATATCCAATCATAGGTTTATCACAATGTAATCTTCATATTATAAACTAACACTCAAAGATGTAAAGACTTGAAGAATGAATTAGACCCTTAAATTTAAAATTTCAATAACAAATTAAGTAGTGAATAGAATATAATTCAATGTTATATATCCATGAAATCAAGTGTTTTTAAAGTAATGTATTCATGAAAAACACTTAGAAAAATGAAGCTATTCAATAAGAAAAAACCTCATGTTTGGTGAAAAGCTAATCCAGTTGATGCATGAACAACCAAACATATAACATGACTGAACAAGATGACTTCTCATGAAATATGATAATTGCATCTCATGCATGGGTTTCACCAAAAACAATCAAGCTTTTATGGTATGGAAAGTGTTTGTTAGTCCACACCTAATAAGGTCTGTATAGCTTTCACCTAAGGTAATTATATTACACTGTGTTATTCTTAAATTTTTTTAAAAGAACCTTTCTTATTTAAACTAAAATTTTATATTTATTTGCATTTAGGTATTTAAGTGGATATGTTGGGTGAAGAGTGAACTACTTCAAAGCTTATATACAAGTATTATTCTAAAATTGATTACTACATATCATTAGTAATTTAATTTCTAAATTTATGGAATTTAATAAAATATAGCTACATGTTAAAAGTTTGGAAGTCAACTACAAGGAAATTCTAAATTGGAGGCAAAAATAAAATATTCAATGACCTCCTCTAAGCATCGACTTGCTCCTCCTTTGTGTCAATCTCCTACTCTCTCCTTTATGTTGATCTCTTTTTTTATTCTACTACCTTCTGCTCCCAAACATTGATCTTTTCTATATAGCTAAAACCCTTCTCTCCACCTACGTCAATCTTCTCCCTTTCTCCCTTTTGAGAGCATTGAACTTCACCCCTCTAGCTCCTAGCGTCAATCCCTATTCATAAAAATTTACATACAAATTTTCCTTCACCATATTCTCTCCTTAAATCAAAATAATAGCCTTCTTGATTGGACTTTTTCCTTCATTTAAGGTTTCTAACTACTTCTTATGTGGACGATCATTTATACACAACACGAGTTAAAGTTTGTGATGGCTTTTAGGGAGGTGGAGTGAGTTAATCCAAATGGAAATAAAGTTATTTAACACTGATTGTTTATGATTACTCCCTCATGCATTATGTGGTAAGAGTGATAGTTTACATGCATTATCTATGGCTTACATGGAGGATTTGGTAGAGTGTAAGCTTAACACGTAGGTGAGGTGGTAGCTTAGGTAGTTTTGAATAGTCTAATTTTAATATTGTTAGGTTATACATAAGTTTTTTATTAGGTATTAAGTAATAATAATTGGACTCTTAAATCATTTACAATAATTTATTTTAAAGCTAAAAATTAAAATAATTAAATAAATTTAAAGTTCTTTTTATTAAAATTACCTTGACATACTATCTTATTATTGAATTAATAGTATTCTTCTCCAATTTTATGCACAGTATTTGTTACGTTAATATTAAATCCTATTCAAAAATTGTTTCACATATGGTGATTAATTATTTTAGCAAAGAGAGTAATGGAAAAGACTAAATATTCATCTCATTTAATTTTCCTTTGTTCATAATTGTATATTATGACAACATTGTATATATTTCTTCATAATGAAATAACTTTAATATTTTAGTTATTCCAAAGCTTTATAATTTGAAAGTGAAATAAAATCATACCTTTACTTTTTCATGAAATCTCATCGATGATCTTATAGACTTAGAAATAAACACAAAAATTAACTTAAAAATCATCTCATCCTGACATAAATACTAAACGAGGTCCAAAACATATTATAGTATGAGCACAAGTCCATAATATGAGAAGAGAGGTCATGACACAAAATCATAAAAACCTAAATAACCCATAGGTAAAATTCCCTATCAAAGCACTATTTTGCATTCCATCTATTAATGTAAACGTAAACCCCACCCAATATAGGGCAACAATAGAACTAAACAAAATAAAACAAAAAAATGAATGCAAATAAGAAAGCACTAAAACCCCTACCATGCCCTATCTTGTGTATATATTTCAAACATGTTAATTGTTCTATTCTAGAAAAAAACAAAATTTGAAATGATGAATTCTGCTAAAATCCTTTCCTATGCATGTATATAACTTATTTAATAAATAACTACCCAACATGTTCTCTGCCAAACTTAATTTAATGCAGCTCAGGGCCCACCTAAGTTTCAGGCCATATCTTTACATTCTCACGTTTCTTGAACCCCACACCTAACATCACATTAATTCTCATTGCTAATGAAACTAATGGTAACACTCTACATGACATCATCACTCTCTTTTTTAATAACATCTTTTCAATTTTGACCAATCAAAACATAGTTAAATGGTTTTTTTCATATTTTTTTCTAAAAAATGCATATATTAACTTTTGAAAATTAATTTATTGTACAAAAAAATTAAAAAAAATTATTGGTGGAAAAGGAATATCTTAATTAAATATCAAAGGAAATTAATTCCTTTAATTTTCTGTTAAAGACTAATAATAAATAATAAAAGAACCAATATAACAACCTTTGTACAATGAATCTTAAATATCTAAAAAAATATTAATTTCATGATAAATATAGAAAAAATAAGCTATATATTAACTATTTAAAAACAAAAATAATAAACAAAAATAAATGGGACTATAAATAAGTCGTTATTGTTGTTTTAAAAAGCTATGTAGCCAACAATTTAACCAATATTTTCAATCATGAAATAATAATAATAATAATAATAATAATAATAATAATAATAATAATAATAATAATAATAATAATAATAATAATAATAATAATAATTTTATCATATTGGGTAACCTTCAAAAGAAACAAACAACATGTAGTCAAGTAAAATTTTCAATATTTATTTTCTTCATACCCATATCATCAATAAAAGAGTTGACCACATATGAGGTGACTTTACCACATAATTTTGATATATATCTAGTATTTAACATTTTAGATTTATATGAATTTCATGGAGAAGATGGTGAAGATGATGAAGATGAAGAAGTAAATTGGGGGCAACATGCTCGAAAGAAGAAGAAAGAAAAATAGTGCAAGTTTTAGATATGAATACAATGAGAAGAAGGCAAGGGAATTATAAAAGGTATTTGGTGTAGTGGGAAGGTTTACAAGAAGAAGACAACACTTGGATTATTGAATGGGAGCTGAAGAAGATTGACAAGGAAAAGTGGAAGTAGTATATTTAGGCCAACTCACAGAATTGAGTTATTTTCAACCAAAGGAGAATGATGCAGAAAAAATAGAGCAACCTTTTAGAGGCCATAATTTTTGACCCATAGATCTTTTTGAGCTCTTTCACATGCCAAATGATCATATCATAAAGTATGTTTCTATCCCTAGGCATTTCTACCTACCTAAGAAAATTTTCAATATTTTTTAGAGGCCATGCATGATCATCTAAGGGTCCCAAATTATGATTTAACAATTCTTTTTTATTTTTTTTATTTTTAAAAATTGTATATTTTTAGAACCAGACGTAATATTAAATTTAATTTCATCCCATACTCTAATTATAGTGTTTAGGATATTTCGAGATATTTTTGGGCTATTTTAGGAGTTTTCAAAAATAAGCGTTTTTCTTTTTAGATTTTTTTTGTTAAAATTTTTGCATGTAAACTCTAAATTCTAATTTGAGGCTTATTTAAGAATGGTGTGAGTTTGTTATTATTTTAAGCAAACAATATGAATAAATTTGAAGTATTAGTTCAAGATCTTGGCCTATTGGTAATTTTATTTTTATTGTTTGCTTTTGGGTTCATTATATAGTATCAAAAAAAATTTGAATCTTGGAGGAGAGAAGAGTGGTGAGAGAAAAAGGAGGTATGGCATAGATAAACTATACCATATAATATATATAGAGGTAATTTTAATAATTAACATAGGTTATCACCAACTAGTAGAGAAGAGAATGTGGTGATGAAAAAGATACAAATGGTGATGAAAAAGATACAAATCATGATGAAAAAGTTTAGTGAGAAGAAGAACAACAATAATAGCCACCATAGATGGAAGAGAGGATGGATCAATATTTAGAAGGAAGGAAGGAAGGAATGAAGGAATCAAGGTTGATGCTCTAGATTATGGATGTAGTTTAAAACTATATGACTTGATAGATTGGATGAATATCATGGAGAAGTTCTTCGAGTGGAAGTCTATGAGAGAAGATAAGAAGTTAAAGTTTGCATGCATGAAATTGAAAGCTTATGCAATTATTTTGTGGGATCACCTGCATAAAAATAGATAGAGAAAAGGTAAAGAGAAGATTAATTCATCAAAGAAGATGGAGAAGAAGCTGAGTGATAAATTTCTTCTAGTGGATTATGCACAAACCCTATAGAGAAGATTTCAAAATTTAAAGCAAAAAGATCACAGGATATAAGAGTATAAAAATAAATTTAAAAATATTTCCATACGAATGGATGATGATGAAAAAGAAGAGAAGATGACCATAAGGAATGCAAATGGTTTGAAATTTTCTATTCAAAATTAATTAAGCATGCATAGAATACTTAACATGGAGAAACCTTATGAATTATTTTTGAAGGTAAAAGAAAAGCAAAATAGATAGAGTTTTAGAAGGACATCTACTGGTCCAAGAAGAGGTGGATTCCCTTTAATAAGAAGATGAGGTGGGTTTAATACCACTAGAGGTGGATTTAATTCCAATAAAGGTGAATTTTCACATGGTGAAAAAATACAAGATGATTATAGGCAAGGATTTCAATACCAATAAAGAGGAAGAGGATTTCAGAGAGGATGAGGTTATGGTGGTACTAGTGGATGGTTAATAAATCAACCTAGATATTATGTCTATTACAAATGTGGAGAAGAAGGGCATAGAATATTTGAGTGTCCAAAGTATCAAGATCAAGAAAAAAAGGAAGAAGATTGCCCAAGAGTAAATCTATATGAGGTTGAAATATAAGAGTGAAATACTAAAGTTGCACTAGCAGATATTGGAGATAATCTCATGATGATAATAACCATGATTGATCAAAGGAAGGAAAAAGAACATAATAAAGAAGGTGGTGATGCATGGCTACCATCAAAAACTTCCAAACAAGATGTACTTTTGGTGGAAAGGTATGTAAAGTAATTATAGATGGTGGTAGTTGTGAAAATGTGGTTTCAAAAGAAATGATTGAGAAATTAAATCTACATTATGAAAATAATTCTAAACATTATCAAATTTCATGGTTTAAAAAAGGTGATGAGGTTACAGTAGATTAAATGTGTTTAATCAAGTTTTTTATAGGAAAAACTTATAATGATGAAATATGGTGTGAGGTTATTTTGATGGATGCATGTAATGTGTTCTTAGGGAGGCCATGGCAATTTGATAGGAATTTAGTTCATGATGGAGAAAAAAACACATACAAGTTTTGGAAAGGTGGTACAAAGGTATTTTTCTTACCCTCTTAAAGAGGAAGAGAAGATAGAAAATTTGTTATGTACTAAATAATTTATCTAAGATATGATGGTAGAAGGTTGTTGTTATGCACTAGTAGAAAATAATGAATAAATAGAAATGGTGCCAATACCAATATAAGAAGAAAGAGTGTTGAAATAATATCCAGATGTTATGCTTAATGACTTAATAGATGGTTTAACATCGAAGAGAGATGTTCAACATCATATTGATTTGATTCCAAGATCATCTCTACCCAATCAAGTAGCTTATAGGATGAGTCCAATGGGACATGCAAAATAAAATAAATAGGTTATTGAATTACCAAGGAAGAAATTGATAATGGAGATTATGAGTCTATGTGCAACACTAGAATTTATAACTCTAAATAAATATGGAAGGATGGAGAATGTGTGTGGATAGTAGAGAAATTAATAAAATTACAATAAAGTATAGGTTTCCTATACCTTGTTTAGATGATATGATGGATGTGCTTGCAAAAGAAAAATATTTTACCAAGGCTGATATAAGGAATGGTTATTATCAGATTTGAATTAATGAAGGAGATTACTCAAAAACTACATTTAAGACTAGGTATGGCTTACATGAGTGGATGGTGATGCCATTTGGGTTATCCAATGCACCTAGCACATTTATGAGGGTGATGAAAATAGTGCTAAAAGAATATATTAGTAAGTTTATGGTTGTTTATTTTGATGATATTTTGATGTTTATTAAGACTAAAGAATAACACTTCCAACATTTGAGAATGGTAATGGATTTGTTAGGAAAGGAAAAGTATGCAAATTTGAAGAAGTGTAGTTCTATGTAGAATAGTTTGGTATTTTTGGGATTTGTAGTTTCAGTAGATGGTGTGAAAATGGATGAAAAAAAGATAAAGGTAGTTTTTGAGTGGCCTATTCCAAAAATTGTTGCAGAGGTAAGAAGTTTCCATGGTTTAACAACTTTCTACAGAGAATTTATTAAAAAATTAGGTAGTATTGTGGCACCAATAACAAATTTCATGAGTGGGAAGGAATTTTCATGGACTAGAGAAACCATAGAAAGATTTGAAAATTTGAAGAAGAAGATTATAGAAAGGCCAATTTTAGAATTATTACATTATAACAAAGTGTTTGAGGTGGATTGTGATGCTTAATTTGTGGGAATTGGTGTTGTGCTAAGTCAAGAAGGGAAGCCAATAGTATATTTTTGTGAGAAATTGAATGAGGTAAGAACAAACTATTATACTTATGATGTTGAACTTTATGTAATTGTATAAGCATTTAAACATTGGAGGCACCACTTGGTGCCTAAGGAGTTTATATTATTTATAGATCATGAGGTTTTAAAGTATGTGAATACACAAAATAAGTTAAATAGTAGGCATACAAAGTGGGTTTATTTCTTGTAAGGGTATACTTTTGTGTTTAAAAATAAATTACGAAAGAAAAATCAAGTAGCTGATGCATTGTGCAGGAGGGTAGTGTTATTAGCTACTATGGTAGTGAAGTATTTGGATTTGAATCTATCAAATAATTATATGATACTGCTCCATATTTTGGAAAACTAATTGAATAGTGTAGGAATTCATTAACAGATGGGATAGATATTATTTATGATGAGTATCTTATACAGGAAGGTTATCTCTTCAAAGGGAAACAATTATACATTCCATTTGGGTCTCTGTATAGGGAATATAATAGGATAATTACATAGTGGTGGTTTGGCTAGACATTTTGGTAAGACAAAGATAATATCTTTGGTGGAGGAAAAGTATTTTTGGATAAAGATGAAGAGATATGTGACAAGGTATGTTCCAAGGTATAGAATATGTCAGGTGGCTAAAAGACATGGACAAAATACTAGACTCTACATGCCATTACTAGTTCCAAGACAACCATGAATAGATTTAAGGATGGATTTTGCGATGGGATTTCCAAACACATAGAGACATAACAATTTAATTTTTGTTTTTGTAGACAAATTTTCTAATATGGTTCATTTAATTTCATGTAATAAAACCAATGATGCCACTAGAATTGTAGAGTTATTTTTATGGATATTATGATATTGCATGGTGTTCTAAAAACTATTACATTAGATAGGAACAAAAAATTTATAAGTCATGTTTGTAGGAATTTGTGGAAGAAGATGTGTAATAAGCTACAATTTAGGAGTGCATATCACTCACAAATAGATGGATAGACAAAAGTTGTTAATAGAAGATTGGGAGATTTATTGAGATGCATAGTTGGAGAGAAGCCAAAGTAATGGGACTTGGCTTTACCACAAGATAAGTTTTCATATAAAAATTTAGTGAATAAATAAACAAGAAAGTCACCTTTTAAAATTATTTATGGGTGAAATCTTATTGGTATTTTAGATTTTTTACAATTGCCAATTACAGATCAAATTAGTGATGATGCAAAAACATTTACAAAGCATATGTAGTAGTTGCAAGGAGTAAGAGGAAAGTTACAAGAAATTAATGAGAAATATAAAGTAGTAGCAGATTTTAGAAGAAGATATGAGGTATTTGAAGAAGGAGAGTTGGTAATGGTTTACTCGAGGAAAGAAATATTTTCAAAAGGCACATATAATAAGTTGAAATACAAAAAAATTGGACCATGCAAATTTGTGAATAAAATCAACAATAATACATATGAGGTGAGTTTACCACATAATTTTGATATATATCAAGTATTTAACATTTCAAATTTATATGAATTCCATGGAGAAGATGGTGAAGATAAATAAGTAAATTGGGAATAATGGGTTCCAAAGAAGAAGAAAGAAAAAATAGTGTAGGTTTTGGATATGAAGACACTGAGCATAAGGCAAGGGAATTATAATAGGCATTTGGTGTAGTGGTAATGATTTAAACAAGAAGAAAACACTTGGATTATAGAATGGGAGCTGAAGAATATTGACATGGAAAAGTGGAAGAAGTATAATCAGGCCAATGCATAGGTGCTGAGTTGTTTTAAACTAGAGGAGAATGATGAAAAAAAAGGCAAGCTTCTGGAGGCCATAACTTTTGACCCATAGCTCTGTTCAAGCTCTTCCACACACCAAAATTATTATATCTAAAAGTATGTTGATGTCCCTAGACATTAGTACCTACCTAATAATGTTTTTAATATTGTTTGGAGGACATACATGATCATCTAATGATCTGAAATTGTGATTTCATAATTTTTTAAAGTTTTTCTATTTTTATAACATTTATATTTTTAGAACCAGACATAAACTTCAGTTGAATTTCATCGCATACTCTAATTATAGTGTTTAGGATATTTTGAGAGATTTTTGGGTTATTTCAAAAATTTTAAAAATAGGAATTTTTTTAGATTTTAGTTTTCTTTTATAATTTTACGTGTAAACATTAAATTTTGAGTTGAGGATTATTTAAGCATGATGTGGGTTTGTAATTTTTTCAAGAAATGAATATGAATAAATTATACGTACTATTTCAATATCTTGGCCTATTGGTAATTTTCTTGTTTTTGTTAGTTTTTGGGTTCATTACCATCCATCATCTAAGTGATATATGTGGCTTATCTAACAAACATTATAACATTTTGTTTGAACATCCCTCTCATGACATATGTTGCTCTTCCAAATGAATAATAATAAACATAAATAAGACCGATCAAATTATAATGGTAAACCAATCTAACTTGTTGACACAACAAACCAACTTCTCAAACCCTATTTAATTTGAAGGGATATTATTTTTATTTTGTTCTTGTTGTCAAAGCAATAATTGTAGATCATTTAATCATATATCTTCATCAACCACTCATTATAGATTAATATTGTGTCCCTATAGAGACCAATCCTATCCTAAAACATAGAATTTTTTTTAATGTTCATCTATGAATAAAACTTGGGTATAATTTATCCTATCAAATATTCTTTTCCAACGAAGAAAGAATATAACCATATATATTAGGCATATATTATATTTTTCCAAATGGGAAATCATCTATCCATATGGGTGAGGCATTTTACAAATTAGTAGGTTATGCTCTAGCTAGAGACTTGACTCATCATGATCAATCAAATTTTGATTCACTCATTTTTTACCGTATATCTCTACTAGATAAGCATTAAGGTCTCTATGAAAAGAATATAAAACTTATAAAACTAATCATATTACACCTCAGAATTTGGCTTAATGCGTTAGTAACTATGATGATCTAACTGGGATTCTTTTGAGTATATCATAGAGTTCTTATCTTTGCTTTATTTATCTAAACTATTATCTTATTATACTAGTTTTTCCTTTTCATTTAAATTTAATATTTTTTACTGTATAACCCTAACCCCATCCTAATCACCTATGTATTAGAAGCATCTTTCACTTCCTAGACTACCTACATACCTAGTTCCAAATAGGATCAAGGTGTAGTATGCATGTGGTTCTATATTGTATTCTACATTTTATGTGAACTATAGATATAGGTATGTATCCCTTATTAGAGCCTAGTTCCTTATATACTTCTTCTCTCATAGCTAACAAAATGGGAGTGTAAAAATTATTATTTTAAGTAACTAAATACTTGTTTAACTAAGCTAGCCCTAAATCTTAATAAAAAATAGAAATGAAAATTCAATGTTATGCCCACTTTTTACTTATTATTTAAATCAAAAATGTTGTTAATCCTTGCTTTATACAACTTTATTCATATAACTATTGTTACCAAAGTTTCATTATATGAGATCCATATGGTTGGTGGTTTCTTGATAATAATTAGTTCAACATTTTTTATCCTAGTTTTTATTACTCCTTTTTGGCGGTATCAAGTTTTGAGTATGAAATGTACTTTCTCTATTTTTGTTTCATAATTTCACAAGTTAGAATGATTTAATGTAATTCAAGTTGTTGCTTCTATTAATTAGAGTTTATTGACTATGATGGATTATCCCACCCCTTGGTCTTAACAACATGAGATGGTCCTTATTTCTCCCTAACACTTTATAGGGATGATACCTAGATGTCATTGTTGTAGATGTGTTAGGCTATGGATGTAATAGTTCAAACGTGATGGCATTACCCATAAACATGAGCTATAGAAACCACTTAATATCAAACATTACATAGTTTTGTTTAACCTTAAATTCTTAGTCTAAGTTAAAAATTTTAAAAAAATAAAGAATACTTAAAGTGAATTATTGCATTTATATCTCAAAGTAAATTCTTGAATAGGAAGGTAGAAAATAAATATATAACATGATCTTATAGTTTAGTTGTTATATCAATTTCTAAAAAACATTAAGATGAAAGTATTCTCTATTAATTTTTTCTAGATATACCATGTCATTAGATTTCATCAACTTATTAAGTTATATCTCATTTCTTTTGACCTATAAGGGTCTGTAATAATATCCATAACTAAATAGTGGGGCACTTATGGTCATATAGTCTATAATATCATTATACTCATCATTCATTAAACATGAGGGTTGATATGTCATAAAATGTATAAATTACCATGTCTAAATGTACATTAGACATAAAAGTATTTGGTGTAGTATGTATACAATCTTACCTAGGTAAAAATACCTGTTTATATATCATAATGGTTTGCTTTACTCTATATATAATTATATGATATAATAATCATGACAATATCTTATCATTCATTATTATTCACAAATATGTGTCATGACTATGATATATGTATATCATCTCAATGATATATCGATAATATGGTGAAAGGTATGTTGTTATCTACACTAATGGATAATTAAGACTATATTAAATATTTTTTTGGCCTAATAATGAATCTAGTGTAATTAAAATAAAAACCCAACCATTTTAGCTGAGAGACTAATTCACATTCAAAGCAAGGGAATAATTAACGTGCTAATAAAGTTACTTGTATAATGTCATATTCAATATGCATGATAAGGGAGATCTTTACACTTTCCATATTCCAATACACTCGTATATAAAAACTAATGAATCTTAGAAGGAGAAGAATTAATTTAGTACATGGAAGGTCTCATAATTTTTATTATCCTATGTTGCTCTGAATATATTCTATTTTCCTTTAATTAGAGTTGTCACCCAATGAATATTGCAAGACAACACTTACTTGGTATATGCTTTTAGCATACTAGAGAGAAGTTGAAAAGGATTTTCCCAAGCTCAACCTCACCTCCATAGATAAAAGCCTTCTTTGGTTCCTTCCCATGTAAACATTAATTCCTTTCCTCCCTATTTTCAAAACATCGATCCTTCTCTTCTTTGTGTCGATCCCCTCTCTAAGCATCTGTCCCTTCTCTCTTTATATTCTAAACATGAGCTGATCTTCTCTTTTCAATGCCTCTATCCCCTACTCTCTCTCTCTCCTTTATATGTTGATCACTTTATTTTCATTCCCCCTTTTATGAAAGTATTGATCTTTAATTATCACTTTTCTTCTTGCTAATTTCCCTCGTCATCACGTGCTATCATTATTTCTAACTAGTTTTCAACGTAATTCAACAACTTTTAACTTTAATTAAATGGTTTTTTAAACTCTTTCTTAGGTGGTAATGGTAGGGAATTGATTTTTAAATGGTTCATAGACCAAACATGACTTAAAGTGGACAATGACTAAGGGAATTAAATCTAGACTGAGAGGAGGTGGCAATTCCTTTTGTGTAACCTAAGTTAAAATGGGTGATAGTGGAGTGAGTCGATTCTAAAGGAGATAAGGCTATTTATAACTAGGAGTTTATTGCTTGCTAATTACATAAACTCCATAAAAATAACCTTATACCATTATTAAAACACTTAAATCAAAGGGGACGTAGAATTTAAGAGAGGTGGAGTAAGCTGATTCAACCTGAGAGTAGGCTTAGGTTAGAAAAGTTTTATTTTAATATTTGTTATTTAGTTTATACATAGAAATTAATAGGTATAAAATTAATTATAAGTTATTTAATAAACTTAAATTATTTATGATAATATAATTAATTAATAATAATTACACTATTAAAATATTTACTATAATTTATTTGAAAGTTCTTAGAATAAACATAAAGAAAGAAAAATTCATTTTATTAATTTAAAATAACCTTTGATGTATTTATTTGATATTATCGAGTTGATAAAATTTTCATCTAATATTAATCCATTCATCTCATCAAATTTTCCCTTGTTCATTACAACATTCCATATATACATTTCTATGAAAGGAAATAACTTTAATTAAACTATACCTTAATTTTGCAAAATCCTATCAATGCCCCGATAGATCTTTGAAATCAACACAAAAGTTAACTTTAAAATCAACTCATTCTAACATTAAATACTAAATGAGGTCCAAAATAAGTTAAATTATTATCATGAGTCCACAATATGTGAATAAAGGTCATGATAGTCCCACATTATTTTTTGACTACAAGACTATTTTGATACCATCTACTCTTCTATAGATTGTAAATTCAACATCCATTACTTGTGGTCATCTCCATTATTATTATACAAGTTATTTTCACTTTCCTCTTCTTGTATCTATTTTATTTATTTATTTTAATTACTTTAGTTATTGAGTGGTAATGTTTCTTACTTGTTGCCATTCTTTTTACTTCCACAGTCCACCTACTTATTGTGATCTCTTTGAAAAGTGTGGAGGTTCATAGATCAGTTACCAATTTTTTTTAGGTATTCCATATATCTAATTATTCATATGTGTATTCTCTTGGATATTCATACCCCACTTGCATGAAAAATAATTTCTAACTAGCATGGCTTTAATCATAACTACTGCTAGAATTAAAATTATAACTTATAAGTACATTACACATTGATGAATTCAAAGCTTTTGGATTCCTATTTTAATATATGTGCATATGAATAAAATCCTCATAAACCAATAATATCATACTATGTTTAGGTTATATATGCACTAGGTGATAATACATGGCATTTAACATGTCATACACTTTGTCACACCTAAAGTGAACATCATTTCAAATCCATGTCCAAAATCTATGTTCATTACAATTGTCCATTGTTGAATCTCCCGTTTGTGCCATATTGACTCAAATGATGCACTAATAGATTTATATCTAATATGCATTGATTGAAATAAAATTTTCAATCCAAGATTTCTTGTTCATGTTTACTTATAATCATGTTGTCTATGACTTGATTTTTACATATATGTGATTTTTTTTCTATTCATCATGATCTCTACAATATATTTGACAACCTTGTATCTCAAGACTCATGCAAAAAATGATTTATTACAAACTCCCAATCTCATGTTCATGACAATGAAATATCCATAGGCAATGGCTTGAACATGTGGTATTTAATGGAAATAACATTTAGTTTCTCATTATAAAGGGAAGAAAATATTTTATCCTTTTATTTGTAAGATATGTCAAGTTAATATTTTACATCACCGTTGGCCCAAAGTATTCACATACATCTCCTCTAAATATTAATAAAAGATTTCAATATCAATATAACAGTTCTTAATTAATTAATACATAATTAATGTTTCACTTAATTTATTGCAACTCTAAAATAAATGGGCTTCAGTAAATGGTAATAATATTATGATTTACTTGTTACATTTTAATGTTTTCATTACAACAATATATTTTTTCTAATATTTTTCTCCATTCATTTTTTTTTAAAGAATACAATATGTTTATAATTTTCCATATTATATTTCAATCTCTTTGAAATCCATTTGATTTTTTTTAAGGAAGAAGAAAAGTGTCATAATGTAATATATATATATATATATATATATATATATATATATAATCTATGGTTTGTTTTATTAATTATTTTTTTTTGTAACCATTCAATAACATTAATCTAAATAAATATAGATTTTACGTCTCTAAATTATACTTCAAAAAAATTTACACACCCTTATTTATGCTTGTGAATTTTTTCATAATTGTTAAAAAATTAGTGCAGCTATAGAGATTTACAAACTTATTTACATAAACTCATATATAAATAATTAAAAATGGAAATTGTATGCACTATTTTAAATGTGGTTTGTGTATTACATTGCAAACTCCAACATTTAAAATTCCCACTATAAGAGTTGAACAATTAAGATGCAATAATGCATTCAAATAAAAATTTAAATTATTTATAAAACATTGGTTATTGATTGATATTTGAAATGAGTGAAATAAATTATATAAGGGCACTAATCTATGGTGCACATTTTGAACCAATGAGGATGCACCAAATTAAGAGAAGAATCATGCACAATAGATCCCAATGTTTAAAATAAGTGAGATGGAAAATCATTTGTTTAAATTTAACTTTCAATCTATGGATCGAAATTGAATAAGACGTTAAAAATAAAAAAGGAAGGCATCAATAGAGAAAGTTAAATTTTAAATAAATGATATTATTATGAAGAGAACATACACATGTAATGTATGAAAAAAAATGTATTTATACTAATATATCATTTAAACAATTTGTTTGTTGAAGGAACCAAGTTAACAAATTTTTAAATAATAAATAGAAATAGTAATGGAACAATTCATTCATTTTATAAAATGCTTATCTAGATTTATATTACATACCAATCATAAATAAATATAGTAGTGGCACAATCATATAAGTAATAAATAAAATAAAATAACAAGTTTTTAAATTAAAGAAAAAATTATATGATAAATACATAAAAATTTACATATTAACCAATATTTTTAATTAATAATTAAAAATAAATGGCATTTTTTAGGTCTGTATATGGAGTGTTGTCACTTTCCACTACAAATTAAACTTCAAACTCTCACGATATATTTAAAATAACTACACTATTATCCCTTGAAAAAGAAAACTACATTATTATTGCATTGTTATCATTTAAAGAAACTATGATGCCAACAATTTAGCTATTAATATTTTCTTTGAATAGTAAAATATAATTGAAAAAAACATAAAACTCAGTTAATTGCATTAGATTTGGTAACCTTCAAAAGAAACAAATAATGTGTAACTTAGTAAAATCAACTTAATTTATCTCTATACCCATCATGAAATAGAAATGAAATCTTGATCTCCTCGCGATACAATAACTTAAGTTCATGCACACAAAATACAAGTAAAAAAATGTTGAATTCATATCTATATAATAAATATAAATTAAAAATATTCAAATTTATATATAAATAAAATTAATATTTTTTTCAATAAAAAATATATAATATTTTTTATTTAAATATAAATATATTTTTTTATTATTATCTTTGTATAAGTAATTGATCTTCTTCAATTTATTATTAAAAAAATAAATATGTCTATTTTAATAAAAAATTAATTGTATTAAAATACCATCAATGAGGTAAAATATAAATCTTAACTAAAATTTAATTTTTTTAAAAATATATAATAATTAAATTAAAATATAACATATATAAAAATAAGACAATGATTTTAAGATATTTATTTTGATAAATATCTTGATAAGTGAGTAGACGTTTTTGAAGTTGTATTAGTTAACATGTAGGAAATAATCCACGCTATTAAAATGTAATATTATTTATTTTCAAGTTCATTGATTCAAAAATTCAAAGTGACAAGACTAGAGAAAATTCTATAACCACTCTAAAACCAAATTTCACAAGCCAACTAAAAAAATTCTCCAACTTTTTAAACATTTATAAAGTTGGTGCATATATAAGTTATTTTGAGGGTTCACTTTAAGTAGTAATATTATTTAAAAAAAACTAGTGAGAGAAACAAAACATTTTTTGTACACTACATTGTATATCTCTAATTCTAATATAATATTACTCTTCCTAGAAAATATATCCATATTTAAAATACATCTTACTCTTATTAAAAAAAATGTATACACCACCTCTTTAAAATACATCATACTCTTCCTTTGTGTGTAGTGGTGACCTTTACTTTTATATCCAAATAAATTATATCCATAAAAGTTTCTTAAAGTTGCATAATATTGTTTCATTTTCTTTTCTTTGACTGACAGGGTTTATTCCATCTTCCACTTCATCATCTTTGAATCTATTAAATATGAAAGGTTAAATATATTAAAAAATAATAATTATTATTTTTAATAATTAAGGTTTGATTATTTAATATAACACATGGAAACAATACTAAAAATGTAAACATAAAACCAACAAATAAATTATTTAATGAGTGTTTTTAAATATACATAAAAACCTATGAAAAGTAGTTTTCATCTATAAATTAAAGAATATTTTAAATAATTATTGAATCCACAACATAAATTTATTATAGTTGGTAGTTATTATAATGTGTACATGCACAAATGAAGATGGTTAAAAGCTAGCAAAGAAATTTAAAAAATGCCATAAAAATTGATGGAATTTTAAAAAACCTACATTCATTATTAAATAAATTATATATATAATCATTCATTAAAATAGGTAAAAAATATATTTTTTTTAAAAATACACCACTCTCGATAATAGTACTTTTCTCTTTATATTTGTTAATACGTTTGTACTAATATTGCATAAAAAATTTAAGGATATTGTTATGCATTCAATTTTTTTTTTTCTAAGAGAAATTCAAAGTCTATAATGTGCATACATATCTTTAGATGGTATGTTATCATGACAAACAATTTTATGAGGGAGATGTAATATAAATATTGATAAAGTAAGAGAAATAAAAATCATTTTAATGAGGAGAGAATCATGATTCAAAATGTAATTATTATTTTTTTCATTTTATTTTCTTTTATATTTATGGAAAAGAGAAAAAATATGTAATATGAAATTTTAACAAAAATCACACTTTAGATATTAGAATAAAAATTAAATCCTACCATTCAAAAATACCAATATCAATTTTTTTCCAATATTAAAACACCACATATATTTTTAAAGCTCTAACCATTTTTACTGAAAGTTATTTAAAATTATTTTATAAACTATAATTTTATATTACGCACCAATCAGAGTAATAACACAGTGATATAACAAAGATATAAACTGTTGTAAAATAAATTGTAAATACCCAAAAATAAGGGAAGAGGGTTATGGTGCATGAAAAATATGGGAAAAAAATATTAAATATTTAAAAAATAAAATAATAATTAAAAATAAATGAAATTGTAGATAGAGGAGCATTGTTGTTTAATACTACTTATACCCTTATAGAAAAACTATCAATTCGGAGACTCTAACTAATATAGGAAACCTTGCTATCTCTATTCCTGGTTTGTTGAGTAAAATCATAGAGTTCCATATAGAGAGACCTAATTTAAAAATTCATATTGTAAGACACCTATTAACATAACATAAATTATAAATATGTTGAAAAACATATTCTTGAACTCAAGATAAGTGATACAAATATTTTATTTTTATCTTACTCTTTCTTAAAAGTTCTATAAACTTTCACATGTCACTAAGATTTTATTTTTATCTTAATCTTTGATCCTTTTGGAAAGGGCTCCCTAGTATTTCCTCAAAAAAATTTAAAATCTCCCTTAAAACTTTCATGTTTATTACACTCGATATTCTTTATTTTTCTTGGTCACTTAATTCAACCCTTAACAAGGAAAAAAAGAATAATAAAATGAACTCTTGTCATGCCTTACAACCCTAATTTCTAATTATATTGAATAATTTCATTATTTCAAATAAAATACCAAAGCACAATTTATTAGATGATGCATAGGTATAAGTTTCCTCATCATCACCTTCTCCTTCCCCAATCCTCCATCCTCCCTTGTGTTCCTTACTTTACTAGTCTAATTTAATGCTTGATTTAACTAAAATGCATATTATTTTATGGATATTAGGGGTTATAAAAATACTAAAAATATGAAATTATGTATGTTACCTCAAGGTTTTTATCTATAACATACTTGATATATTATGATCAGTGAAATGAATTCCAACTATATTAAATCATCTAACTAATCATGAAATGATATTGTAATCCTAAGATAGAAAGTGTGATCGATATATTAGCTCACTATGAGTAGCGCAAAAGTTTTTGAATATCATTGAGCCATAATCAAATTACCTTAATAAACACAAATCAACTACTACAGATAATCTTATAGATTCAAAGGTTCTCACTTCTAACTACCATCAACTATTTACAAATAATAATGGTAGTAGTGTGTATGTGCATGAAAATTATTCATGCCCTTGAATCAATGCAATATAATAACTCTATCAGTGAGAACATGACTTATGTTCATGCCCATAATCTAAAATAATTAATGCTAACATTATATAGAATCATATTCTTCTATTTGCTACTTGTGTTGAATTTGAGAACCTATATCTCATGATTTTGAAAAAAAGAGTGCAAATTACTTGTATACACTCCATAATGTATTTGAAAAATTAAATATTTAAAAATATGTAATTTTTTCTTGTTAAACTGTGTACCTACATGAACTATACACTTAAGTGTATCTATGGCTGTAGTTTTGTCCTTGTAAATTGAGTACATATAAATGAAATATGGATTAAAAAATTTCCTAATGTATCAATATATTTAAACCACTCTAAAAACTTTGAAACTTGAATTTTGTTCCAAAATCTAATTTTTCTACTAATGGAAGCTTAAGTGTCTATTATAAACTCACTAATATCTCCTAATTTTGACTTGATGGATGTACCCTACAAGTCACTCATCTCAAAAGAAAGTGATATGAGGACTAGGAGGAGACCTAGTGGAAAACCTACTTAAACAAATTTAAGAAGGTTAAGAAAAAAATTGTATTATGAATAGTATAGAATATGAATGTGCAATGTGTTAAAGAATAATAAAATTAAAAATGATAATGACAATCTATGTAGAATTGTAATATAAAAATCAAGGAATGAACAAATTAAGGTTGATGTTCAAGATTATGGAGGCACTTTAAAACTAGATGAGTTGATAGACTTGTTGAATATCAAGGAGAAGTTTTTCGAGTGGAAGACTATGAGAGAAGATAAGAAGGTAAAATTTATATGCATAAAATTGAAAGGTCATGTAATGATTTGGTGGGATCACCTATAAAAAAGAGACAGAGTAAAGGTTAAGAGAAGGTTAATACCCATAAATATATGGAGAAGAAGATGAGGGGGAAATGTCTTCCTATGAATTATGCACAAACCCTATACAGAAGATCTAAAATTTTGAGGAAAAAATATCATAGTATACAAGAGTATACATATGCATTTTATAAGCATTTCATATGAGTGGAACATGATGAAAGAAAAGAGTAGTTAGCTACAAGGTACGTAAATGGTTTGAAATTTTCTATTAAAGATGAATTAAGCATGCATAGAATACTTTGCATGGAGGAGGCTTATTATTTTATGTTTAAGGTAGAAGAGAAATAAAATTAAAAAAAAAAAAGAAAGATGTCTCTTGCTCTAAGAAGAGATGAATCCACTCCAATAAGGGGATGCAGTGGGTTTAATGCCATGAAAGGTGGGTCTAATATAAGTAAAGTTGAATCATCACGTGATGCAAAAAGGCAATATGACAATAGGCAAGGGTTTCAATACCAAAAAAGAGGAAGAGGAATTTAGAGAGGATGAAGTTATGGTGGTGTTAGAGGATGTTTTCTTAATCAACATAGATCTTATGTTTATTATACATGTGGAAAAGAAGGGCACAAAGCATTTGAGTGTCCACAATATCAATATCAAGAAAGGAGGCAAGAAGATCTCCGAAAAGTGAATCTAGCTAAGATTGAGATAGAAGAATAAAATAATGAAGTTACACCAGAAAATGTTTGAGAGAATCTCATGATGAGAAGACAAATGATCACTCTAAGGAAGGAATAAGTATAGAATAAAGAAGGTGGTGATGTATAGCTATGACCAAGATGTACTTCAGGTGGAAAGGTATGCAAAGTAATTATAGGTGGTGGTAGTTGTGCAAATATGGTTTCTAAATAAATGGTAGAGAAACTAAATTTACAATGGAAAAAGTACCTTAATCCTTATCTAATTTCATGGTTTAAGAAAGGGAATGAGGTTACAGTAGATAAAACATATATAATCAAATTTTTTATAATAAAAAATTATAATGATGAAATATGGTGTGATGTTATTCCAATAGATACATGCCATGTGTTATTTGGAAGACCATTGCAATTTGATTGAAACATAATTTATGATGGAGGAATAAACACACACTTTTTAGAAAGGTGGTACAAAGGTAGTTTTGTTAGCTCTTAAAGAGGAAGCCAAGATGAAAAGCATGCTATGTAGTAAAGAATTTATCCAAGATATGAAGGTGTTAGTCTATTATTATGTATTAGTAACAAAGAATAAATACACAGAAATAGTGCAAATACCAACATAGTGGTAAGAGTATTGAAAAAATATGTAGATGTTATACTTGATGAGTTATCATATGGTTTACCATCAAAGAGAGATATTTAACATCACATTGATTTGATTTGAAGATTAACTCTACCCAATAAAGTAGATTATAAGATGAGTCCAATGGAATATACAAATTTAAATAAATAGGTTATTGAATTTCTAAGAAATAAGTGATAAGAGAGAGTATTCATCCATGTGCTTGCAAGAGCAAAATATTGGATGTGCTTGCAGGAGCGAAATATTTTATCAATATTGATATAAGGAGTGGTTATTATCAGATTTGAATTTATGAATGACATGAGTGTAAAAATTCATTCTAGATTAGGGATGGCTTATATGAGTGGATGGTGATGCCATTCATATTATCTAATGCACCTAGCACATTTTTGAGGGTGATGAATATAGTAATACATAAATATATTGATAAGTTTATGGTTGTTTAATTTGATCATATTTCGATATTCGGTAAGACTAAAGAAAAACACTTACAACATTTGAGAATGGTCTTGGATTGGTTAAGAAAGGATAAGTATGGAAATTTAAAGAAGTGCAGATTTGTATAGAACAGTTTAATATTTTTAAGATTTATAGTTTTAGTAGATGGCATGAGAATGGATTAAGAAAAGATAAAATCAATTATTGAGTAGCCTGTTCCATAAATCATTACATAGGTAAGAAGTTTCCATGGTTTAGTAAATTTTTACAAAAAAATTATTAAAAAATTTATTAGTATTGTGGCATTAATAATAGATTTCATGAGAGGGATGGAATTTGCATAGACTAGAGTACCTATAAAAATCTTTGAATTTTTAAACAAGAATATTATAGAAAGACTAATTTTAGCATTATCAAATTTTAACAAAATGTTTGAGGTTGATTGTGATGCTTCATTTGTAGGAATTAGTGCTAAGTTGAGTCAAGATGGGAAGCTAATAGCATATTCAAGTGATAAATTGAATGAGGTAGGAACAAAGTATTCTACCTATAATGTTGAAAATTATGCAATTGTAAAAGCATTAAAACATTGGAGGCATTATCTGGTGCCTAAAGAGTTTATCCTATTTATATATCCTGAGGCTTTGAAGTATGTGAATCCATAAAAGAAGTTGAATTGTAGGCATGCAAAGTGGTTATATTTATTAAAGGGGTATACTTTTATGTTGAAACATAAATTAAAAAAATAAAATTAGGTAGTTGATGCAATGATTAGGAGAGTAGCATTATTAACTACTATGGTGAGTGAAGTAGTTGGATTTGAAGCTATCAAAGAATTATATGATACTGATCCATATTTTGGCAAGATAGTTGAGCAATGCACAAATCCATTAATAAGTGGGACATATACTATTCATGATATGTACCTTACATAAGAAGGTTATCTATTCAAAGACAAATAATTATGCATTCCAATTATATATCTATGAGATAATATAATAAGAGAATTACATAGTGGGGGTTTGGATGGACATTTTGGTAAGACAAAGACAATAGCTTTGGTAGAGGAAAACTATTTCTGGCCAAGGATGAAGAGATGTGATAAGGTATGTCTCAAGGTGTAGAGTATGTTAGGTGGCTAAAATGCATGCACCAAATATTGAATTATATATGTCATTACCGGTTCTAAGAGGACAATAGATAGATTTTAGTGTGGATTTTGTGTTGGGATTACCAAACACATAGAGAGGTAATGATAATTTTTTTGTTATTTTAGAGATATTTTAAAAAATGATTCATTTCATTTAATGTAAAAAAACCAATGCTAGTATAGTTACATAATTATTTTTTTAAAGATATTGGTAGATTGCATGTAATTTCAAAAACTTTTAATTCAGATAGGAATGTGAGATTTTTGAGTCATTTTTGGAGGACTTGGTGGAATAAGGTGGGTAATAAGATATAATTCGGTAGTGTATATCACTCATAAATATATGGATGAACAAAATTTGTGAAGAGGAGCTTAGAAAATTTGTTGAGATGCATCGTGGGAGAGAAGCCCTAGGAATGGGATTTGGCTTTACCACAAGCTGAGTTTGCATATAACAATTTCGTGAATAGATCAATCGTAAAGTCAAAATTTAAAATTGTTTATGAGAGAAATACTATGGGTATTTTAGACTTAGTACAATTACTAAATACATATTTAATTAGTGATGATACAAAACTATTTCCAGAGCATAACCAACATTTACAAGGAGTAAGAAGAAAGTTACAAGAAGGTAATAAGAAATATAAAGTGTCAATACATGTCAAAAGAAGATATAAAGTATTTACATAATGAGATTTAATAATGGTGTACTTGAGGAAATAAATATGTTTAAAAAATACATACATCAAGGTGAAGTATAAGAAAATTGGGTCATGTAGAATTGTGAAAAAAATTAATGATAATGCTTATGAGGTGAGTTTACCAAAGAATTTTGATATCACTCCAGTATTTAATGTTTTAGATTTATATTAATTCCATGAAGAAGATGATGAATGTGATGAAGATGAATAATTAAATTGGCAGCACCATGTTCTAAATAAGAAGGAAAAGATAGTGCAGATTTTAGATATGAAGATAATGAGCACAAGGTAAGGGAATTATAACAGGTATTTGGTCCAATGGGAAGGATTGTGAAAAGAAGACAACACTTGGATAATAGAATGGGAAATAAATAAGACTGATAAATAAAAATGGTAGTAGTATAATCAGGACAACTTGTAGGCACTGATTTATTTTAAACCAAAGGAGAATGATGTAGAAAAATAGGCCAACCTTTCAAAGGCTAGAAATTTTTACCTTTAGCTCTATTTGAGCTCTTCCACATGCCAAAATTACTATCTCAAAAATTCAATTACTTCCCTAAGTTTCAATTTTTATTTAGAGATATTTTTGATTTTTTTAGAGGCCATATGTGATTATCCGAGGGTCTGAAATTACCATTTAATGATTTTTCTAGGATTTTTCTATTTTGAAAAATGTATATTTTTAGGACCGGTCATTAATTTTAGTTGAAATTTGTCTCATAGGATAATTTTAGTGTTTAAAGTATTTCAAGAGAGTTTTGGAGCTACGCATGCTTGCATGCAAAACTTACTAAAAATAGCATTTTTTAGATTTTTTTTTTTGAATTTTTACATGTCAACTCTAATTTTGAGATAAATACTATTTAAACATGGTTTGGGTTTATAATTGTTCCATTCATTAAATACGAGTCAATTAGAGTTATTGTTTTAAATCTTAACCTATTGATAATTTTTATTATCTTGATAGTTTTTGGCTTCATTATTTTGATTTATAGATTAGAACATTTTTCAAATAATTATTTATTCATAGCCCCCCTAACATGAACTCATTATAGTTGAGAGTTCTTATGATATGTCACTTTGGAAGAATAAATCATGACAAAATTAATAACATAACATAGTATGTACATGCACAAGAAAGATTATTAAAAATGATAGAGCTTTTTTTCTTCCTTTATTTTCAGAAATGATATATCACCTTGTTAAAATGTATTTAAAATGAAACTTTGATATTCTATTGATTTTTCATATGTAAGTAAGGGAATGGGACCAAGAATCTTTGAAGTATGTATTTATTCTCACTAAAGTATGGAATTTGACAAAATTATATGAAAAATATGGACCTACATTTGAGATAATTACAATGTTATATTTGTGTTAGAATAACAACAAACAAAAGTAAATATCTAATAGATCTAATTTTGAGTATGCATTTTTTTTTATCAACTACCAAATGTAATAGATGTGAGTTTATAATCTAATTTTTAACATAGAGAAATTGAGGACTAATTTTTATTTTGTTCTTTGAAATTGAATTATATAATTGTAAATACCAAAAGCTTTAATTATTTATGAAAATTTTTGTATGAAACTAATTGTTGATTTATTTATAAATTTAGTATAAGGAATGTTAAATGTAAATTTTGATAGAGTAAAGGAAATTAAGACCATTTTAATAAAGGATTTCTAATGTGAAATGTAGTCATTATTTTTATTTTCTCTCTCCTATGGATAAAAGAGAAAAAAGATGAAATATAATGGTCTTGATTCTTAGTAAAAGTTAGGCCCTAACATTTACAAGCATCAATATTGATTGTTTCTCTCCTGTCAATATTAATATAGAAAAAGAGATAAAATATAAAAACCTTACAAGAATTACATTTTTAATATTACAGCATAAAATTTAAGCCCTAACATTATATATATATATATATATATATATATATATATATATATATATATATATATATATATATATATATATATATATATACATATTATTAAAACCCAAAACATTTTTTTCTATAATTATTTAATATGCCTCAAATTATAAAAAGGATTGACAAATATTGAAAATAATAATTGATATCTCATATTAAAAAATTAATACCACTCTTATAAACTATAACTTTACATTACACACCATTTGAAAAAAAAAAGTATGTTGCATGATAACTATAGAAAAAAGATGTTATATATTAACTATATAAAAAATAAAATAATAATTAAAAATAAATGGAACTATAGATAGGTTGTTGTTGTCATTTTAAAAAGTTGCATAGCCATCAGTTAAGCTAAAGATGATGATGATGATGATGATGATGATGATGATGATGATGATGATGATGATGATGATGATGATGATGATGGTGATGATGATGATATGATGAATAATAATAATAATAATAATAATAATAATAATAATAATAATAATAATAATAATAATAATATAGTAACCTTAAAAAGAAACAAAGAATATGTAGGTAGTCAAATCAATTTTTTTTAAGATGTAATCAAATGAAATGAAATTTTGATATCTCCTCTATACAATGATTTAAGTTTCATTTATTCTTAAAACTAAATTAAAAATAATATTGATGTTATATCTATATTTATGTAAAGATATATAGATTTAAATTGAAAATATTTTAAAATATTTGAATTTAAATTTTGACATAAATATTTGATGGACAAATAAAGTTAATTGAGATAAAAAAATATATTTAAAAATGTATAAAATTAAAATTAAAATATTTCATTTGGAAAAAAAGTTGAATATTTAGTAATTGTAAATTTAATTAAAGTAAAAAAAATACTTTAAAATGTATAAAATTAAAATTAAAATATAATATTTGAAAACAATTTGAATATTTGTACATTGAATATTTTTTATTGAATACATATCAAAATAAATAAATAAATATATATATATATGTATATATATATATATATATATATATATATATGGAGTGAGAAGTAGATCAAGTTTTTGAGTTTTGTGAGGTTTTTCTCCAGGCATGCCATTGAGTTGGCCATTGTTTTTTTTCTTGTCATGTTTTTTGTCATACCATGCCCTTAGTCAGTTGTCCAACTTAGCATTAATTGCCATTTGGGGTTTTTCACTTTCAAACGAGGCGTATCTTTATGATGTCCTCTCCCCGTTCTATCCCAGTTATTTTAGCTACAAATAAGAATGAAGGAGAAAATAAAAATGGCCCCCTATAAGCACTTACGGAAGTTCATCCTTAATGTTTACCATGAGGTAATGATTTTAAACCTAATGTTATACTGCTTATTCCAAAATTTAATTTTGCATGCCGATGGTTAGAGTAGTTTTATTTAATAAGTTATTTTGTTGGGAGAATCCCCTCTAAAAGTATGTTACATCCTTGGGTTCAAAATAATTGGGCATCTTCCGACATCAAGTTGGAGAGCATCTAGAACATGACTACGGGGTTTTTCCTCTTTCACTTCTCTGACTCATCCCATGTCAGAGGAATCCTCCATATGTCTGCCACTTGGTATGTTAGGAACTCGTTCATGGTCCTCTCCCTCTAAACACAAGGCTTTGTTGTCTCAGAGCATATTGCTCTTAAATTTAAGGTTTTGATTGAATTCTCAGGCCTATAATTTATATGGTGACACTTTATTCACTAGATAATGTCTCCCATAGGCCATGTGGTTTGTCATGAACAAAAATAGATTTTACTATGCTAGACCACAAAAGGGGTCTATGTAGAAGTAGACCTATCCTAGGACCTCAAAGAGTGTGTTAAAATCCAAGTCAGGGATGTGAAACACTCCCAACAAGTCTTGTACATCAATTTTGCTAATACTTACTTTCACTACCAAGCCACATACCATAAGATATGTTATTGTCCACTTTAGTTTTTTCTTAATAATAAATCCAACCACTCATCCTCACCACCGAAGTCCTCTCTTAAGGCTATAAAAAACTTAGCTGAGGATGGTTGGATTATGGTGGGGAAAAGAACTTATGGTCCAAAGCATCAAACATAATTGCTGCCCCCAAAGGCAACAAGCCATCATCGAGTAATGGCCCACAGGAGTAGGCACTTGTTGAGAAATAGCTCATGCTAGTTGAATCCCTAAAATTGGTTATAAAGCCTAGGGTGTTTAACACCCCTCTAGCTGATAACATCTTGTCTTAAGGTTTCAAGGCCTTTATGCCTAGCTCTCCCAAATTTTCACTCTCACAAGTAGACATTTTTCTAATTCCTACTTAGCAAGATCCACCCAAACACTCTCATATCCCTCGTTCAAGGAATGATGAGGTAGAGGAAGGAGAGTTTTTGGCTGACCCTAATTTGAGGATGAAATATGAGTTCTTCAGTGCTAACTATGGGCACTTTCTATATAATTGGTATGACACCCTAAAAGGACTAGACTCAGAAAAATGTCCCTTGACTCTCATCATCTATGAATTTATTTGCATGGAATGTTTGGGGTCTCATAGACCCAAAACATATGTTTGTTGTGCATTATTTTAGAAGAAATTTTCTCGAGATGGACATTCTCTGCTTTCAAGAAGTCAAGGTGGTGAATATTTTATTTATGGCTATTAGTAATTCCATTGGACATGATAGTATCATCTTACATAGTAACCATGCCATGATATGTGGAGGGGTGATCACATTCATTTCTCCAAGGTGGCCACCACATGTAGTGTAATCTAGCATGGACCCACCAACTGATTAATATGGGCTCTTTTTACCATTGAAAGCCATTATTTTTTCTTTATTAATATTAATGCCTCAAATGATAATTTGGAGCATACCTATTTATGATGGTGAATAGTGGATGATCTCCCTAATTCCCATTGGGTATTATGTGGTGACTTTAATAAAGTGGTAGTTCTCGAGGAAAAAATAGACCACTTGCCTATGAGGTGTGTAGTTGATAAAAGGGAGGTGTGGTTTTACATGTGTATTAAATGGGTTCTTTATCACCCCAACACTTTGTGTCAACCTATAGATTGATTTTGATACACCAAAAATAATTTTGGGAAGGGCCGTACTTGAATTCTAGAACATCTAGATAGGAAAATAATGTCCACCCAACTGTACTTCTCTTTTGATAATTGTCACTTCCCTTTGGTGCACATACTACTACATTTTGGGCTTTTTGACCACTGCCCCATTTGATTTCATGTGACTTTATATTTCATGAAGCTGAAAGTCCACAAAACATAATTTTTATTTAACACCTCTTCACTCAAACATGGGCCCATCGATGCACACATTAGGAGAATCTAGAATTTAGACCCATGTCTTTCCCATGAATTTGGTTGGATTCTCTATTGGGATGATGTAATTTGAAAGACCTCCCACTTTATATGTATTTATGGCTATCAGGCTGCCAAAATTTAGAGACACTCTTACTCTGATACTTCCTTAGAATTGAGCCACACAACCCTAGCTTTGAAAAATTATCCGTTTAATGAGATCTTGCAGGTGAGAGATACATCCTTGAGGAATCAAATTCAAACTGTATATAAGTAAAATACTTATAGAGACAAAGTTAAAGCCAGGATTCCTTGGCTTAATATTAGGGATAGAGCCTCTAAGGATTTATTTTAAATGTTGTGAGCCAAAAACTCAAAGTATTAAATTCAAGTCATTTCTTAGGCTGATAACAAACTCATATAGACTCTATAGGTAGTGCATATGTTTGTCTACAATTATCATCAATTGTTGAAATCTCAAAATTCATTGGTTAAATGTGAAACTACCTTTAAATAATGTCTTTCAATTATGTCTTACAAACTCACCCCTACTTGACGGATGATTTGTGATAGGGCACTCAATATAGACAATTGACATGAAGAAATGTCTCATATGGATAATGACAAAACCCATGACATTGATGACTTCCCTTGTGAGTTCTATAAAAGCCTTTAGGATCTTGTAAGCATTGATTTGCACAAGGTCTATTAAGAAGATTTTTGTGCACATTCATTAGGTAAAAATATAAATAAAGGAAATATCAAATTCATACCTAAGGAAAGAGATCCATAGTTGATTAGAAACTAGTAGCCCATCACTCTCTTAAATGTTTCCTATAAAATCATAGCCAAGGTTTTGTCAATCTAACTACGTAACACGTTACATCTCATTATGTATCCAGAACAAATGGGCTTCATCATAAGTCATTATATTTTAGATAACATAATTTCCATTTGGGAATGAAATGATTGGGTCAGATAGTCTAAGAAACAATATTTGTTCATTAAAATTGACTTTGAAAAAACTAACGTTTGCATAGAATTGCCTTTTATCCTCACCATGCTTTGCATTCTAAACTTTAGGCCCATTTTCATTCAAACTATTCAAATGCTCTTCTCTGATGCCTTGGTTATTCTCTCCATTAATGGAGTCACCTCTAAGCAATTTGGCCTATTTAATTTCATCTACTAAGGGTTACCCTTAGCTCCATCCCTTTGTATGATTCAAGCTGAGGGTTTTATATATATTTTTAGTAATGCCCAATCTAGTTGCCTTATAAAGGGAATTTATCTCTCCCCATGCATCCATCCTACATGAAGATATGCAACTGCTTAATGGAGTTTTTGCTGATGGCTCCTTCTTTACTCTCATTGAAGATGAAGCCAACATCAATAATTCTCTTCAATGTCTTGACACCTTATACTTAGCCTTTGGCTCTAGTATCCAATGACAAAAAACTTGTTACTATAAATAGTCATACCTCCCTCTACATTTGTGGGCAGCTAAATTTGGTTGGAAGTGCATCCAACATGATCAAACATTTAAATTATTTAGCATCCCCTTTAGTTTTGATGCTTCACCACCTTTTTTATGGAAATGTTATATTGAAAGAGTTACTAAGAAGCTAGACTATTGGGTGACCATGTCTCTTTCATTAGTAAGAAATGTTGGAAATATTTTCATTGATGTCAAAGGTTTAGTATTATTGGTGATAAATGTCCCATTGCATTTAATGCTATTTATCTTGGCTAATATGAGTTAATATTTATTTAATATTAACGAATATATTTTTTGTTGCATATGAGACAAAATAAGGGCCCATGGAGAAGTTGAAGAGTCACAGGATCAAAACAAAAGAAGGATGGGACACATTTTCCCATGAAGAGTCATCTTGGGGAATACCAAGAGTCACCAAGTGAAGACAAAAGAGTAAAGGGTGAATTTTTCATGAAGGGACAGTTTGAAGAATATGAAAAGTCAACAAAGATAAGGACAAAAGTGGGAAAGACATTTTTGGTCGTGAAGGGTCACCACATGACTTTTCAAATGGTTGGATATGAAGGGTCATCCAAGATTGGTGCCATTTCCCATGATGATTGAAGGGTCACAAAGGGGGAAGGCCAAAGGTCATTTGGAAATCTATAAATAAAGGCTTGAGTAGCCATTTGTAATGTGGAAGTGAGAGGTTGATTTGATATTGTAATATCTAGCATAGAAGAGTAATTGTGAGAGATGATTTGTATTTGTTATATCTAGCTTAGAAGAGAAAAAGTGAGAAATAGGAAGGAGATGTTCTATTGATCTATCATTTGTTGAGATAGCAACATTGAGAGATAGGTGTGTGGTATACAGAAAGGGGTTGTTGCTCATGTGGGTTGGTGCTCATGAATTGTTGTTGAGTTGGTGCTTGGCAAAGGGGTTGGTGCTCATGATTTGTTGTTGCGTTGGTGCTCGGCAAAGGGGTTGGTGCTCTTGTGGGTTGGTGCTCATGAATAGGTGCTGGATTGGTGCTCGGCAAAGGGGTTTGAAGTTCCTGTGGGTTGGTGCTCATGAATTATAGCTGAGATTTGTACTTGGCAAAGGGGTATGGTGCTCCTGTGGGGTTGTTCTCATGAATATGTTTGAGATTGATTCTCCATGGTTTTTCCCACATTGGGTTTCCATGTTATATCTAGTGTCTCTTTTTGAGGGTTTATCTTGTTTTGTATGCATCTCATATGCCATGAGAATACCATGAAGCTCATCCATCTTCAGCTTGGTTAAATTCTTCATTTCTTCGATTGCCAAAACCTTTACATCATATCTCATTGGTAGAGATCTCAAAACCTTTTGCACCACCATTGATTCTTCTAATGTTTCTCCAAGACCTTGAATCTGATTTACTATTTGATCAACATTTAAGAGATAACTTGCTATATCTTCTTCTTCATCTTTAACCTTATCTGGGCAAATAGCTTAAAAATGTCCAATCTTTCCACAATTAAAACATTTAAAATGTAATTTTCCTTGATATTATTCTGAATCGCTGACTCCACTACCATGCTTTCCGAATCTACCTTCAAGCTATAAAACTTTTCAAAAAGGAACCTACTCTGATACCAATTGTTAAGCACGGAATCTACTAAGAGGGTGGGGGTGAATCAATATATTATATATCTTATAAATATTTTCTTTAACCAAATTCCACTTAATAAATCATTCAAGATATGCAATAAAACTTTAATAATAAACATCACACAAGATAGAGAGAGACACCAGATATAACGTGGAAACCTAATGTGGGAAAAAACATAGAGAATCAATCTCAAATATATTCATGAGAACAACCCCACAAGAGCACCATACACCTTTGACAAGTACAAACCTTAGCTATAATTCATGAGCACCAACCCACAAGAGCTTTAAAGCCCTTTGCCAAGCACCAACCTAGCACCTATTCTTGAGCACCAACCCATAGGAGCACCAACCCCTTTGCCGAGCACCAACCCCTTTGCCGAGCACCAACCCATCAATAATTTGTGAGCACCAACCCATAGGAGCACTAACCCCTTTGTCAAGCACCAACTCAACAATAATTCATGAGCACCACCCCTTTGTGTATATCACAGACCTATCTCTCAATGTTGATATCTCAACAAATAATAGATCAATACAACATATCCTTCCTCTCTCTCACTTTTGCTCTTCTAAGCTAGATATAACAAATACAATTCATCTCTCACAATTGCTCTTCTAAGATAGATATTACAATATCAAATCAACCTCTCACTTCCACATTACAAATGTCTACTCAAGCCTTTATTTATAGCTTTCCAAATGACCTTTGGCCTTCCCCCTTTGTGACCTTTCAATCCTGATGGAAAATGGTGCCAATCTTGGATGACCCTTCATATCCAAGCATTTGAAAAGTCATGTGGTGACCCTTCATGACCGAAAATGTCTTTCCCACTTTTGTCCTTATCTTTGGTGATTTTTCATATTTGTCGAAGGTGTCCCTTCATGAGAAATTTGCCCTTTAGTCTTTTGTCTTCACTTGGTGACTCTTGGTATTCCCCAAGATGACTCTTCATGGGAAAATGCGTCCCATCCTTCTTTTGTCTTTATCCCGTGACTCTTCGACTTCTCTATGGGCCCTTATTTGGTCTCATATGCAACCAAAAATATATTCATTAATATTAAATAAATATTAACTCATATTAGACAAGATAAATAACATTAAATGCAATGGGGCCTTTATCACCAATAATACTAAACCTTTGACATCAATGACAATATTTCCAACAATCTCCCCCTTTGTCATTGATGGCAACCTCAATCCTAAAACTTCCGTATCCTATCACTTGCACATACCATCATCTAAAAACATATAGTAACTCCCCCTTACTGTAGCAACTTGTACCTATTCCCTATACCTATTTTTTGCACCTATACCTGTACTTGTTATTCTAACCCTTTGGCATCAATGGCAAGGGCCTACCTAGAGCTAACACTTAGCTCCCCCTCACTTGATGCTAAACATCAATGGCAAGAAGTAATAGAAATTACTCCCAACTCCTCTCTCTAATCTTTGAATGTATCCTTTGATCATGCCTTTGAGAAGATATCTGACAATACATACACATTTTCCCCTATCCTTTGAGCATCTGCAACCAACTCATTTGATTCTTTTCTTCTAATCTCACAACCTTCAACATGGAACCCTAATGTGTATCCTTGATCACAAATTTGACTAACACTCTATAGATTATGCTTAAGACCTTTTACATAGAAAAAATTTTTAGTCTTAGTTCTACCATAATCCAAAATCAAAGTACCTTTTCTGACTATCCTGGTAGTGGTTTTATCTCTGAACCTCAATGTACCACCATTAATCTTCTTTGAACTTACTTTCATCTCCTGTCATATGCCTCAAACATCCGCTATCAATTAACCATGGCTGATCTTTAACTCCCACATGCAGAGCTATTTGCACCATCATAGAATCTTCATGTTGTTTCTTCTACCATGTACATGTCTGAACCTTCTTCCTGATGAATGGATCTTTGACACTCTGATTCTTTTTATTGATGAATGGAGCTTTGAACCTCTGATCCTTCATGACTGACTCAAACATGCTTTTGTAATACCAAGCTATGTGTCCATAGTTGTTGCACTTGTAGCATACTATGGTCTCTTCATCAAAGCTTGATAGAGGAGCAAAAGAGTTGTGGCATTTGCTTGACTCTACTTGACTTTCTTTCTCCTTATTTCTGAAATTGTTAGCTCTTTTTCTACATTCCAATTTGTTGTGAGAATATCCATTATAATAAAAAGAATATCCATAAAAATAAGACCTATTTGTATATCTCTGACCTGATTGCTTCTTGTAGTTTTGTTCCTTCTAGCCTTCTCTATTTGGAATGTCCTCTGTATTCTTCACTTCTCCCTTTTTTGTGTCCTCTTGTGTAAGAGCTTCAGCATAGCTCTTTTTCCTTTCAAATCCAATCCCTCTTTTATCTGAATATGCTTTTTGACTTTCCAATATCTTATTCAACATGTTAGTGCTAGCTTCAAATTTTGAATCACTGACTGCTTTCTTAATATCTTCTTTTAAAGAGGCAATTTCAATAACATACCTTTCACAATCTTTTCTTTCTATTTCCAACTGTGTTGTAAGATCTTCTTCATTCTTCTTGGCTTCTTCAAAGTGTGCAGGTAGATCTTCAATCATAACTCCCTTTACATTTTTGGTTAGCTAAATTTGGTTGGAAGTGCATCCAACATGATCAAATATTTAAATTATTTATCATCCCCTTTACTTTTGATGCTTCACTACCTTTGTTATGGAAATATTTTATTGAAAGAGTTACTAAGAAGCTATACTATTGGGTGACCATGTCTCCTTCATTAGCAAGAAAAATTTAAATTTGCTAAAAAATCCTTGCGTTCACCCATGTGTATTACTCATTATACTAGGTTCCTTAAAAAAAATATTACCAAACGTTGGATAAATTATTCAGAGATTTCCTTTGGGTGAACTCCTCACAAGGTAAAGGTTTCTATATGGTGGCTTGGGAATATTGTTTCCTACCACATGAATCTAGAGGGATGGGACTTATCAACATAGCTCAACAAGGATCTTCTTTGTGTGCCAAATAGATCATGAGGGCCATTGAGGGCCTAGAAGCTTGGAAGGTGTTATTCAGACATTGTATCTCCTCGGACTTACCTAAGAGAAATAAATATTGAAAAGGGTTTGGCTTCCCTAATTTGATCTTCATCTAGTCCTTCATTCAGATCACTATATCCTTTGTGGCCAAAAGCATCTAAAAATATTTGGAAAATATCAATCGATAGCTCCTTTAGAAATGGATTTGGTTTTTGTAATGGGATATCTGATAATTACCACTCTCTTTATTGGTATCCCATATTTTATTTAAATGGGGTTCTTTTATCAGAAGTGCCATAGATCAATACTCTCAATATTTTCCATAGACAAATCCATCTTATGCAGGACATCTTTTTTAGGTTCTCTCACTCTTGGATATTTTCAAAGTGGAGATTCTCTTCTAGATTTGGAAATAAATAAATAACTTTGTGTTCAATCATGTTTTTGTTGATTTTAATGTTTCTAATTTGCACAAATATTCTTTTATCTCTAATGTTCTCTTTTAGATACAATTCTAGGATAATAAAGTTACTATTGACCTTGTGCATCTCTATGACCTCTTATCTCACTTGAGAGATGCTCTATGTGCTATGGCTTAGGTTCTGCCTTCTCTACCTAGGGATCCTAGGTTGGAAGATAGAGTGCCTTGACCACATCATTACGGGTATCATCACAACTATTTTAGGTTCCACTCCCATAGTGGCACCCCATACCAACACATTTCCATTCATAGGCTACAAAAAGGGTGCTATCCACTACCTCCTTCCCCTATTTGGAAGGATGACTGGAAAACTCCTCCTTCTCCTCTATGCCTAGATGCTTGGTGGAGCCACCTAGAGGCTATGTAGATATGTTGGACAAGTTTCTCATGCTCTCCTTGGCTATTTTTCCCAAGCAAATGATGACATAGATATGGCCCAGGCTACTGGTTGGGGGCCTATTTTAAAAGGCAATGACTTGCCAAGTTTGGGTTGGGATCCAGATGATATGAATCCTCCACCTTCAGGCATTGATCTTACTTCTTGATAGTTTTCTCTTTTATGAATTTATTGTGACTGGTTTCTAGGCATGCTACTTAGATAAGATACTTTGTTTTATGCTCTTAGGCTTTGACTAGTGTGTCATGGTGTACTCTCATAATGCCTTATTTTTTGTTAATTATTTGTGTATTTTTGTTAAGTTAATATATAGATATGTTTCATCAATATATATATATATATAATCTCAATTTAAAGGATATATTTTTTGATTTACCACTATTTTATGTGGTGATCTTAAGTTAAGAGTTAAGGACTGAGTGGTATCCATTATGCCAAAGTCATCAGAGACATGATCCTAACATGGAATCTTTGTGAGCTAAACAACTTCACCAGTTGAACCAACAACCATTCACTCTTAAAGCATATATTATTTACTTATTTTTTTAAATTAGTAACAACATTTAGAATATTTTTAAATTATAATTACAAAAGTCTTTTTGAAAATTTTGGCATGTGTTTTATTGAATGTTTGACCATTATTTTCAAATGGGAGTGCTAAAGGTTTTATTGGATGTCTTGACTTGCCTATTACCTTAAACATAATAAATACTATTTTTTCAATACTACTTATACCTTCCTTTATACTAACATATACACTCCTCCATACTTCTTATATTACTTCTTACTATAATAATGCAATGAATTAAATACCATTTTTGCAATACTATTAATATTCTTATTTTTATTAATATCTCTTACATCCCTTGTGATAATATTGCTTAGATTGTAATGTTCGATTTAGAGAATAAATTTATAAAATAATAAGTCTAACTAGATACAAATAATATTGACAATAACTTTTTATTTGAAATCATTTGTCTTATTTATACTAGAAATAGTTTTATTTTTATTAGGATTTCATTTCTAACTATGCTAATCTTGTTTGTTCATAGACTAAATATGTTTGAAGACTCGTTATTTTGATGGAGGTGAGATGTGTTTTCAATGTGAAATTTTATTTTTGTAATTTGATTATGTTTATATAAAAACAAGGGCACCAAACATCAAGTTTCTAAAAATATTTTTAAATTAAATATCATGTTTAACAAAATTATGTATTTGTTAAGATTTAAAATACCAAATGTCTAATTGTATCTCTTGTCTTTTTAAATGTTATAAAAAATATGATTCTTGGAGTTCCACATTGTAAACCTTAATCATTGAAAGGTTCAATTTTAGTAGTTCTTGCTTTGTTGTATCATAAGATCTAATTGAGGATGAAATGATAACATTTACAAAGGGTGCTAATGCACCATGGTGAAACTATTAAAGTGTTTTTTTTTTTTTTATAATAAAACCAACATTCACTTACCAAGAATGGTTTGTCTTCTTGTTTCAAATGGCTTTGTAGTTTATTTAAGAAGTTTATAAATTTAGGTTGAAGGAGCTTAGTAAGGAAGAGGCTTGTATAAGAAATATTGTTTGAAGATGCATAGAAAAATATTATTTTACTTATCTATGTAAAAATTATTAAATACATGATACTTATGTATAAATTTTAAAAAATTTATTTGTAAATAAAATAAAAATAGAAACATAGGGTTTTTCTATTATACAATTTCATTGTATATCTTAAATAAACCTTGTTTTAGTAGGAAACTAACAAAAATATTTCTAATAATGATATCATGATTACAAATCTCAACCTATCACTTTAACTCCATAGAAAAAAATGCCCACTACAATAGAGGAAAAAACATGTCATTTTCCAATGCTACTATTTATTATATTTTTTTATTTAGCAATATCTATTTTGTGCTAATAGGTGTAAAACTTGATATCTATATCAAGATGCTAAATATGTGATGGTGCATGTTCAAGATCATGTATATAATATGAAATTATTTTTATACAAATTTGATCTAGTTACACATTAGTGAAAACCATTCATATTTTTTGACCACAGACTTGTCCTAATTCATTTGACTATTGACGAACATGAAAAGATAGAAAGAAGAAAAAATCTAACAATGACATATTAGAATTAGAATCCTAGAATATTTCTAGACATTACCACTATAAATGGACAACAACAAACATTGTCCAAGTCCATTGAATACGACCCTCTTTTCATTGGATATGAGGAAAATATAGTTGGTGTTCCCTCTATGTTTGTGTGTTTTGAGTAGACTAAGATATTGTAATTCAAATTATGTCACTCAAAATTTATTGTTTTGCTTTTATTATCTTAAAAAATTCTAAGGGCATCTTGAAATCCTAAAACCTACAAAAAATAAAGGCTTGTAATGGGTTAATTTAGCCTCAATCACTCCCTTGATGATTGACCATTTCTTATGTATCTAGTATTTTGTTCATATATGTAAATTGATTGTGCCATTTTAATCCTTATGAAACTAGAACTATAGGTTTAATACTAGACAATAATAGCTCTTGACTTATTTTGAGATGTTTTAGACTTGGCTCATGATTTTTCCTTATGAATTACCTTGAATTTGGGAAGAGTAGGAGATATTTAATCAATGTGCAATACTATTTTAGCTAGAATCCAAGTGATTGAGAGTGGGGATAATGAATGATCTTTAATGTGTATTTATAATAAAACCTTTTGAAAAATTCCCTTAGCTATCCTTATGAAACTTGTGGGAAGACCTGAAAAAGTGATTCAAAATTTGGAAACTATCCATTATTTAGCACAAGACATGACCACTCTAAGTGACTAGGTCAGTGGTAGTGGTCTCATTTTCTTAGCATTGACCTACCCTGGAAGGCTACAGATAGTTCTCATTAGCTAGATATAATCTAAGGATAGTGTGAAGTAGTTTGAGCATTAGACTAGATTTTTTTATTAGATTGGTAAAATATGGGATTGAAATGCCTTGTAACCTTATGTAGAGGAGAGATCAAAAAAATAAAATAATAAATCTCAAACAAAATTCCTTTACCAGTGACAGCTAAATGGGTAGCCAAGAACCCCCTCAAAAGGGACTTCTACCAAAAATTGAAAAGGTACAAAAAGAAAAACCCAAGAAACTTCCATGAATTTTTTGCTAGACATAACTAAATCAAAACTCTCCTAAGAGAGCCAAGTGGGACCAAATAGAAAGTGTGTATAATATCCCAAGCACATCCTACTACCCTGAACTATTGATTGAATCATGATTTTTCTTTTGTGTGTGGTTGGGGGAGGCAGGCGAAAGGAGGGAGGTGTTGAATTCCTATATTCTACCACTTTCCTTATTTTTCACTTCAGTCCACCCCTCATAAATCATAGAATCTGAAGCTAGAGGTAGTAATATTTCAAATTTTAATGGTTGATATATATCTACCACTAACTCCTCAACCAAAGGTTTTGCCCTTGATATTTTATAAAAGGTAATAAGATCCATATAAATGGGAATTTTCACAACTAGAATAGGCCCATTTGGCTTCAAAAAAGGATTTTATAACTTATTATCTGATTTTGAGTCTTGGAGATGGACATGGTTGACACTAAAGGGCTCAGGATCAATTGGAGACAAATATGAATCACCATTCTCAAATTTGAGGGCTTCCACAGATGGGTGGGGAAAAATTATGACCACCAGGGAGATTCTTTCTTTTTCTATGAAGCATAGAGTCTTTAGCCAAGTTACCTATATTGAAGTAACTATGGAAATGGAATAATAAACCTTCATAATAAAGAGGTTGGGACTAAGAATAATCACCCATTTGTAGAACATTTTTTTTGGTAGATCCTTTGAGGTACCAACATTAACCAATATTCTGACAAAGGTGGTATGTGAAAAAAAATTAGTGTTTGGGTGGGTATGTAGGAATTTACCTAGGGAGTTACGTATGGCTTTGAAGCTTGGTTCAGACCACAAATGGAGAGGGAGGTAAGGAAGATCAATTTAGATAGGTTTTTCATGTTGGGGTTTAGTAAGGGGATTAAAAAGGGGGGACCATGGTTTTATGATCAAATAATGGAGATTCAAGCTCTAAAACTAATTTTTAATTAAATATTTATCCTTATAATTATAAAAGACAATAATGAAAAAAATTCTTAACACTGAGGTAAATCTTGAGATTACCTTGAAAGAGGGGTTGCTAGTGTTCTCAGATCATAGCATGCAAGACTTAAAGTTAAGGCTATAGATTGGTGAATCTACATATGATGCCATGGGTTTCAAATAAAATTTCATCTTAAATAAATTTATTGGTCACCTTTTCATCAAATAATACCATGGTAGCAGAAGGATCAAGGTTGAGAGACTTGGGCAAAGATTTGGACAATGATTTGTAAGTTGTTTCAGCAAAAGATTTGGTTTTAGAAGTAGCTAGATCTACCAACCCTCCGAATCCAAAACCCCTATCCACCATGGAACAAGACCTATATTTTTATGCAAAATAGGGTGATTTTCATATAAAAGACCCTTCACCCTCAAGATACCATTTGATCGAGAGGACTAAGTACCAAAAGGGGAAGAGTCAGCCCTATCTACCAAGGACCTATAGTGAATGGAAGGGGAGCCCAAAGTGGCTAGGGTACCCTCTAGATGTGGAGAGCCACTTGTTTTGGCATATAAAAGGGAAAATAGACAAGGTTTTACCCCTCCAATAATATATAGGTCAAGGGTTAAAGGAAGGATCATATTCTCTTGCATTTGAACAACTTGTTCATCTTGTGTTGAATCAATTGGGTGGAGTGAAGCCTACAACTTTGATTATTGGTTTAAATTTTAAATTTGATCAAATGGGAACATATCAAAGCATCTAGCAGAAGACACCAGAGCATTCAACTTTATAATTTATATGTAGTAATGATGATAACAAAGGGTCAATCCCATAGGTAAATAAATTGCTTAGAGGAATGATAAATAAGAGTTATGTATTTGGGCGTAAGTCATGCAGTTAAAAATGTGTCATAAATTAGCATTGTCAATATATATATTTATAGCTATAATAAAATTCTCCAAACATAGCAGGGATAGGTAGATTTGAGTATCTAAATAAAATTTTACTTGAGTAACATCATGTTTTATTGAGATGTTGAATTGGGTTTATTTAGTAATTCTACCTTTTTTATACTGTAGTTAAAAATTTTAATGTTAGGTAATTATTGATTCCAAATTTTTATAAGCTTCATATTACATGATCCTAAAGAAAAGTCTCTTAGTGATTTCAGACATTTTTTTCAAACGAGCAAGAACTAGGTATCTCTTTGTCCCTATTGCTAATAAAATTTTATGTGTGGGGTCTATACATGTGTTAATAAACCAAATCACAATTCCTTATCTTACACCTTATGGTCCAACATCTTAAACCCATTAAAAAACAAATATTTTATTCCATACCTCTTAACTAGAATCAATGATTATAGGCACAATTTATGAATAAAAGACATCACATTAATCATTTATATTTATCAATTAAAACTACCTCAAAAAAAAAGATATATAATATTATAATGGTTTAGAGATGATGATGACTGTTAATCAAACTTACTAGTTGATATAACATAAAAGGTAGACTAAGCCAAATCAAAGCCTATATCATAATAAAATATACATGGTGGAATTGGAATTTTCTCTTCCATCCAGTTTGGCTACAAGATATAAATAGAAATATAATATTATGAGTGAAACTATCTATCTGCACTAATTTAATATAAAATATAATAAAAAATTTGAGTCATGTGGTGTAGTTATAAGAAAAATTATTCAAACAATACAAAGAACATTCACTTACCAAGTACTTGTTCATATTTGTATTGGATACAATAGTTTGATAATACAGGTAGATCTCTTATAGGAGTTATGATCATGTAGTAGGATAGTGAGAAACATGTCCAAAAGGTTAGATCTTAAATTTTTTATGTAGATTCTATATTTGACTAAAAACATTATATTTACTATTAAAAAAATCTCAATTTTCATTAATCTACTAACCTTATATACATTTGATACAATATGTTGGGAATTGTTTTAACATCATATTCTTTTCAATGGATTCAACTCTACAAATGTAATGTGTAAAAGGAGGAAAATATTTGACTCTTATAGAAGTAAAAATTTCAATTAAGATCAAATTAAACTAAAATTTTTGTATAAAGCACATGAACACATTGAATAACCATAATATAATAGTAAAGTTTCAAATTATATTTAAATAGAATATTTTTGCATTTTTATACTGATAGAGAAACATTGGTAAAGATATAGTCTATCCAGAACACAAATCTATTGGATAAAGTCTATACCATATCAATACATTCAAGGTCATTGAAAAGTAAGTATTAAGTCAACACTTATCTGCACTATTGTTGTTTCCTTAGTTTGGAACAACATAACAATAAAAATAAGGTTAAACTTTTTAAAGTAATGGGCATTTGAACATAATTTTTATTTGAGATGTGCAAGTATAAATTTGGAATCAGTTTAGGACAATTAATTAGATACTATAATTAGTCAAAACAAAGTTTTCTCAACTTAAGGAATGTCAAAAATCTATTGTGCCATTTCTTCATATTCTTGTAATATCATAATGTAAAAAAATAGGTAGTAAATGTATTAATGCATTGAAGAACTAGTTATTTTCACTTTGAAAACATTTAAACAAGGGAAAATGTAAAGGAACTTATTGAATTTAAATTGTGGTTGATTGTTGTTTAATAACAAAAAGAGTATTATCCATTCCAAATGTAAATGTGTTTTTCATTTTGAATTTTAATTATATAAAAACAATTGTTAAATATTTTATTAATATTCTTAAAATGATATGGTTGTTAAATTTTGAAATATAATGTCAAACATAGGTTTCTGCAATATATATTCAAATTTTTCATCTTTTGTATGAATGCTACATGTCAGTGCATGGGTATAGGAATGGCATAGAGTTTTAGGGAATCTTAAAAAATGTAAATAGTAATTAGTATAAGTATATATTATTAGGATTTCATGTTGGAATGATTTAAAAATTGTCTCAAAGGGAGTGAAGCATTTTTTATTTTCCTTTAATGAGCTTGTAGCCTATAATTGTTAGTGTTACCTAGTGATATTTAGCATGGTAAATAAGTGAGAAAAATACATAATGTTATTATAATTTTAATATTTAAAAATTAATAAAATTGATTCTTTCCTTTTATATTTGATGTTACTATTGTTGGCAAATGTTTTCTAGTATGATGCATTCCTCATTTAGTGGTTCAAAAAATGAAGCAAGATTTGCACAAAGAGTTCAATAACCTTTTGGCACATTCTATACTACATTTTTCTAAATACAAAATGGTTTTTTTAAGACATTGGATAATTTAATTGTCCTTTCAATGTTTTTCATATTATTTACCAAGTTGAATCTGAAACTAAATAACTATAATTAATTTACAAACAAATATAGCTACAATGCAAGAAAAAGTAATATGTTAGTAAGTATAAGCTTATAATTGTAGTATTGTGCTTTGTTTCTCCATATTTGACATATAAATTAAACTATATATTGGTTCATTGACAACTTATAATCAAAGATCAAAATGATCCTATTGAAGATGGTTCATCCGACTCTTTAATATCATTGATTTTACTATCTAGTGTAAGTTTTATTTTTTTTAAGCTATGCATATGTTTCCTATAATTAACTTTATAGTAAAAACAATGAAAAATTTAGTATCTCATCCTTTGTCATTCATATTATATTTTATTTTCATCAAAAATTCTAAAATATGAACACTATTTTATAGATTCACGTGTTGCAAATTTTTGATCAATTTATTTCTAGCATTAACTATTATTTTAAATATATCATAAAGGTCGACCAAGTCATCATGGACTATCTATTGCATCATTATGTGCTAGTAAAAAAACTATGACATATTTTTAAATTTTAATCCAACTAATTTTCACTTGTAGTATTATAATGAACCCTTTTCCCAATAATTGCATTCGCCAACAAGTTCACATCTACTTTAAAAAAAATTATTGCATAGCCTCCCATAATTAATCATTTTAAATTAATATAGAGGCTCCTTCAAATCAGTCTTCATTTTCCAAATACAAAGTTACGATCATAGAACCTATGAATTATGGGCTCAAAAAAATGATACCTATAAATTTAGGACATTTCCAAAGATTATAATTCCATTTACCAATGCCAATGTTTCCAAATGTGTAGTCAAACATAAATTTCTTAAGGTTGAATAACATGCCTAGAAATATTCCTCTAGACCATCATGCATCTCATGTCCACAAAGTGAAACATTCACTTTAATGGATTTTTTAAGGCATAAGTCATGGTAAATTAATTATTTAAATTCCTAATCCATTGTATATGACATTAACTCTAATGTGAAGCTCATGAAGTTCATCAATAACTATATAAATGACTTCCAAGGCTTCCTACAGACTTTGCTAAATTTATTCACAAACTAAACAAGATATTAATTATATAATTCTAAGGAAGTGACCAATATTTAGGAGCAAATACATATTTTGATGGATAAATATAAAAACTAGCTAACCAATATTCAATGTTAAGCAACAAAAAAAATGCAAACCCATGAAACTAAGACATAAAATAAATTTGGTTAAGTCCTTAGGTCTATGTAATGAAAATATGAACCAAGGTTGCACTGAAAGTCCATTTATTAATTGAAAAAATAGCACGTTGTACACAAGGTGTTACCTTATAGATTTAAGTTACAAAGTATGAAAGCACTTAAATGTGAGGTGATTTAGTAATTAATTTAAAAGTATAAAATAACTTAATGTAAGAGGATAAATCTATATGTCTTAAAATAGTTACACATTAGATTATACTCAAAATATATTTATCCATACTTCATCATAGTGATGAGAAATAATAATGACCCTTACTAATTTCACAACTTTAAAACGTTGATCTATTCCAACATAGAACCAACTGAGTTGTAAGGAACTGATTGATGTTTGATCTCATATATTGAAGTTCTCATTAATAATAAGGATTAATATCTATACCCAAGTGTTTATTATCTTAAGCCTTATTTCACTTAATAGGTTACACTTAAAATCCTTTTTGAGTCATTTATCAATGATCAAAATACAACACTAAGGTTGTCCAAACCTTGTGTTATATATACAAGAAGATACCAAATTTTATGTTGAGGTTCCATTTTGATTACAAGGGATCACTAATGTAATATAATGTATATGCTTATCATATTTAAAACTTAAATAGGCACACTCATATATTTTTTTCATTTTTCTTTTCATCAAGCCCATAATCATTTATTAATCTTACTCTCTACGACATTTGAATCCATTACAATAAATTGTTTTGAATCTTAAGATTAACACTTTATTATATAAAAAGATAAAAACATGCTTTATTCCTTACCCTATAATATTACTCATTTCATTCAAAATACATTACAATAATCAGCATTCATGTTTTTATTTCAAAAGGATAATATATGTGTAAACACATCTAGGCATTCTTTGTTAAAATCATCCTTTAGTTACACTTTTAATTCTTAGATTAATTCCATGTTTTCCAACATAATATAAAATTTATCACCCTATTATATTAATTTTTATTTATCTTTATCTTCCATTTATAATTAGATATGAATATATTTACTATTTATAATATCCAAAACTCACACACATAAATCTATGCCCAATAATATAGTCAGCATTATAATTTCCAAGTCAAATAATCCATTTCATAAAATAGGAAACTTACATATGGAGAAAATCTAACCTATCTAGATTATAACTTCAACTCAATCTCATTAAAATTTCACCATAGGATATTATCCTTCCTTACACATAAAAAATGTGGAAGAGGAACTATAGGAATGAATTTCGTCAAATGAATATCATCTCATGCTTTCAAAGCAGAACATGCATGGTTATTAATGCAATAAAAAAATGATTAATAACTAAAATATTACCCTTAAGAAACATAAAATCAACTTCAAAGCATCAATGCATTCTCAAGGAAGTAAGATGCATATATCTAAGCATAGGATATTTACACCTTAAATAGGTAGTCTAATTCTATAAATCAGGATACAAAAATCTTCCCAAACATTATATATAGGCATTTATGTCATGTCCCCTTTTTAGTTGACATGTGCAGAGTAGATGATTAGCCTACTATGTGACCCTCGTAGGCTGATGAGATGGATAGAGGGTCTTGATGGAGCTGGGCTTGGCTTTCGTTTGGGCTCTTTTGGACATGAATTAAGGGAGATATTAATATTTGATTGATTTAATCAAATATTAATTATTTGGTCCAATTTTAATTAATTATTAATTATTAATTATTGGGTCTAATTTTAGGATCCTAATTCTAATTTAAGGATTGGTCTAATTTTAAGACCCTAGTTCTAATTTAAGAAGCCCCAGTTCTAATTTAAGAAGCCCTAAGTCTAATTTAAGGGAATCTAATTTTAGCTAGCACACTTTTGGAAGGGTATAAGGATCTCTCATGGGAGAGAGTTTGTATTCATGATTATTATTGATATTGATTCTTGTTAAGAAATTCTTCTGTGAAGACTGAGCCAGGGGTTCCAAGATTCCATTTGCATTGAAGAATGTCAACTCTTCATTGTGTGCGATTCAGAGGTTGTGAAAGATCAGCCGATCTATTGCCAAATTGAGAGATAACTTCATACAAAAGCTATCACAGGTGTTTACATGTTTGAGAGATAACTTCACACAGAAGCTATCACAAGGGTTTATAGGTATTTTCATTATTTTGGGTTTTGATTCAAGAATTATCCAGATATAGATCTTTGTATTAGCCCATAATTCTACAGATCAGGATCAAGCATATAGGTTGTGCGATATCAACAGCCATATGACTTCCGTACAGATCCGTGAAAATCTGTACGCATCTAGAGAAAGTTTAGGCACCGACATCGACGAACAGGGACCTACAGAGACTGACCTCAGTCGACATATTACCGACGTCGGCAAGTTAACGACTACAGGTCAACTGACGACGGTAGTATAACCGATGTCGGCGACTATGTTTTTTTACACAGTAGGTCGAGACGTACAAGATTCAGACCAATTTGCAGAATATTCAGGCTATTAAGGCTATACTTTCAATATTCTTTGTATACTTGACAGAGGAACTCTATTGTAAGCTTATGAGCAAATAAATAAGAATTTATACTGTGATTTATTTATCTATTTGAAGACATTTTGTAGAAATTTAGATAAGCAATTCAGAGCTTTTGTTATGATATTCGAAGGGATATTACAGTGGTATCAGAGCTAAATCTTGCCATCCTGAGGGTTTGAAAATCTTATGCAGCCACAAGAGTTGGGACCACACAGGTATTACACACGTAGTAGAGCTTTGCTTGAAGGTACCCAGTTATTAGAACAGCAGCTGATTATCATGAGTGACAGACGAGAGGGTAGCCCACCCAGGGCCCATCGACATAATGATGATCTGGGTACCAGAGAATCCTACCGTGAGATGACACAAGCACTACAGGCACTAACTACTATGATAAGTAGGATGAACCCACATGATAGATAGAATGGGAACCAAGGTGATAACATAGATGTTACGGTTAATTAGAGACCCCAGCAGGGCCACTCCAGAACAACAGATAGACCTACACGTCCTACATTTGTTCGAGAGAAACCAGAAGTTCTAGTAGAGGAGGAGGCAGGAGATTCCTCATTTGCAGATGTTTACTTGGCTGCAGATGATGAGTGGAATTTATTACCTCCTCATGTTCGTGAGAGGATGACCTTTGATCATTTTGTTAATCTGAGGAGAGAGCACTACAGATTGGCTAGACAGGACAGGAGACCTAGACATCAGAACAATGATCTTAAGCATGCTACAAGCAGGCTCACACTCGCGATGTTCGATGGAAGTGGTAAGGTCACAGCGTAGGCTTAGATTAGTAAGTTGGACACCTTTCTCACATTGCGTCTGATGGCCGAGGAAGATGCTATCAGATATGGGACACTACATCTTGAGGGAGTAGCTCACGATTGGTGGCACCACGGGATGGTGACACTCCATCATGATCAGATCACTTCTTATCAGGAGTTTGTGGACAGGCTAGTAGAGCATTTTGACAGGAGGGATCTAGAGTCCTATTTTTGAGAGTTGGCACAGTTGCGCCAAAGTGGTAGTCTAGAGTCATACATTGGTGACCTCCAGAAGTTATCAGTCATGGTTCCTGACATTTCAGAGAGGCAACTAGTAGTACTCTTCATGGAGGGATTGACAGAACCATTGAGAGGTTAGATCAAAGGCTTTGATCCTCCTTCATTACAGGAAGCTATGAAGAAGGCACGGAGTATGGAGATGGCAGCCCCATCAAGTAGATCTAACTGCAGAGGTACTTCTTCATCTAGAGACCATAAGCACTCCAACGGGGATACAGAGAGACCAGATTTTAACATAGATAAATCCAGGGTTAAAAATGATTCAAAAGCCAATCCAGCAGCACCACCTTTGGATCGTGAGGTGATTAATGATCTACACAGGAAGAATCTTTACTTCTACTGCAAAGGTCCATATGATATCCATCACGATTGCCCTTTGAGGCCTAAGGGCAAAGCAAATCATGTGATGTGGGCATATTATGAGGATGCGGAATCAGAAGATTCTAAATAGCAAGATAGTTCTGAGGAGGCAGAGGCTTCAGAGCCTAAGGTAGAGGCAGATTTAGAGCTTCATATACAGTAGGCACGCCTATCCAGCATTCAGTCGGATGAGTCATTCAGACTCCATGGAGTTTTGGCAGGGCAGAAGGTTACCACCCTTCTTGATACAGGAGCCACACATAATTTCATAGATGCTAGATTTGTGGAGAAGCATGGACTCACTACCGAAGATTTTGAGGGAATTAGAGTTAAGGTAGCCGATGGTCACACTCTTAGGTGTGAGCGCATGATAATAGACCTCCCATTGCACTTGAACAACTATGAGTTCAAGGCTAATTATTTTGTAGTGAACATGGGGGACATAGAATTAGTCTTGGGTATGAAGTGGCTTCATTCATTTGAGGAAATTACTCTTCATCTCAAAGATATGGAGGTTTGTTTTGAGGTTGATGGGAAAACACATATTCTTAAGGCAATACAGGGTAGCAGCTTCAAACATATGTTTTTTCATCGGATGGAGATGCCTATACTACATGACATGATAGAGTGCGATGATGAGTGCACATTGGCACCAACACAGGAGAGATATGAGGATGAGCTTTGTCTTGAGGTGAGTTCAGTTCAAGAGTTAGCACATGTGGTAGAGTCGTAGCTTTCTTTTATAGGTGGGTCACATGTTGATGATGATATGCGTACAGGAGACAGAGGTGATGTGATGCCATTGGATGAGAGTGGTGATGGACAGGGCCTAGAGTTTGTGTTGGTTGACAGCACTGTAGATCGAGACTTCATTTGGGATCCAGGTGGATTGATTGGTCTATCATTTAGCGATTGCTTGAGGGCAAGCAATTTCAGGAGGGGCGGATTGTCATGTCCCCTTTTTAGTTGACATGTGCAGAGTAGATGATTAGCCTATTATGCGACCCTCGTAGGCTGATGAGATGGATAGAGGGTCTTGATGGAGCTGGGCTTGGCTTTCGTTTGGGCTCTTTTGGACATGAATTAAGGGAGATATTAATATTTGATTGATTTAATCAAATATTAATTATTTGGTCCAATTTTAATTAATTATTAATTAATTATTAATTATTAATTATTAATTAATTATTAATTATTAATTATTGGGTCTAATTTTAGGATCCTAATTCTAATTTAAGAATTGGTCTAATTTTAAGACCCTAATTCTAATTTAAGAAGCCCCAGTTCTAATTTAAGAAGCCCTAAGTCTAATTTAAGGGAATCTAATTTTAGCAAGCACACTTTTGGAAGGGTATAAGGATCTCTCATGGGAGAGAGTTTGTATTCATGATTATTATTGATATTGATTCTTGTTAAGAAATTCTTCTGTGAAGACTGAGCCAAGGGTTCCAGGATTCCATTTGCATTGAAGAATGTCAACTCTTCATTGTGTGCGATTCAGAGGTTGTGAAAGATCAGCCGATCTATTGCCAAATCGAGAGATAACTTCATATACAAGCTATCACTGGGGTTTACAAGTTTGAGAGATAACTTCACACAGAAGTTATCACAAGGGTTTACAGGTATTTTCATTATTTTGGGTTTTGATTCAAGAATTATCTAGATATAGATCTTTGTATTAGCCCATAATTCTACAGATCAGGATCAAGCATAGAGGTTGTGCGATATCAGCGGCTGTACGACTTCCGTACAAATCCGTGAAAATCCGTACGCATCTACAAAAAGTTCAGGCACCGACATCGGCAAACAGGGACCTACAGAGACCGACCTTGGTCGACATATTACCAACGTCAGCAAGTTAACGACTATAGGTCGATCGACGATGATAGTATAACCGACGTCGATGACTGTGTTTTTTTACACAGCAGGCCGAGACATACCAGATTCAGACCAGTTTGCAAAATATTCAGGCTACTAAGGCCGTACTTTCAATATTCTTTGTATACTTGACAGAGGAACTCTATTGTAAGCTTATGAGAAAATAAATAAGAATTTATACTATGATTTATTTATCTATTTGAAGACATTTTGCAGAAAATCAGATAAGCAATTCAGAGCTTTTGTTTTGATATTCGAAGGGATATTACAATTTACCATGCATGAACATATTCCAAATGAAATATATAACTAATATTAAACTTTTTATATTTATATATTCTTCAATAACAATAATAAATCACTTATGCATTGAGTAAAGCGTTGAGATCAAGCTAAGGAATCTAGACCTTGCAAGTAACTAGGAGTCATACCATAATTATTTACAACTATACCCAATATAAATACTAAGGTTTACTATCATTATATATTAATATAGAGTAATGGGAATTAATAATGAGATGGAATCCATTCACATGAATATAAAAATTTTGTATTGATTAGGAAACTGCATCATACTCTCATTATATTACTAGTTAAGAGATGATTTGGTGTCATGATACACTCGACCACCCACACAATGTTTGCATCAATACCATATGGTGAAATTGAGGATTTCCTTTCATTTCTCTAAATATATCCATCATCTAAGTGACATGCATGTATTGTCTAACCAAATAATTTTTTTTTAAGTTCCATCTCATGAAATGCATTCCTCCTCACAATGAATAATAAGAACCATAAATAAGATTAATCAAACTCCAATGGTAAACTAGTCTAACATGTTAATCCAAAAAACCAACTTGATGAACCCCCTTTAATTTGTATTATCTCATTCTTTTTGTCAATGGAATCATTTGGGATCATTTACTTCTCTATCTTCATCAATACATTATTCTTTGACTATAAGACTACTTTTCTTTTGATCTCATCTAGTCTTCTATAGGTTATAAATTCAATATAAATTACTTGTGGTAGTCTCCATTATTCTTCTATAATTTATTTTCACTTTCCTCGTCTTGTATTTATTTTATTTCTTGTTTTTAATTACTTTAGATTTTGAAGGGTAATGTTTCTTTCTTGTAGCCATTCTTTTTATTGTCACAGTCCACTTACTCATTATGATATATTTGAAAAGTGTATAGGTTCATAGCTTGGTCACCAGTATTTTTTATTTACTCTATATATTTAATTCTTCACTTTTTTATTCTCTTGGATATTTGTACACCACTTTCATCAAAAATAATTTCCAACTAGCATGGATTTAATCATGGCTACTATTAGAATTAAAATTACAACATACAATTATATTATAAATTGATGAATTTATAAATCTTATCTTCTAATTTTAATTTATGTACATATGATTAAAATACTCATAAACCAATAATATCATATTTTGTTTATGTTACAAATGCACTAGGTGATAATACATGGCATCCAACATGCCACACACTTGGTCACACCTAAAGTGAACTTCATTGCAAATCCATGTTTAGAATCTATGTTCATTGTAGTAGTCCAATATTTAATCTCCCATTTATGCCATGTTGACTTAGATTATGCATAGATAGAGTTATATTTAATATGCATTGATTTAACTAAAATTTTCAAGCCAATATTTCTTATTCGTGTTCACTTACAATCTTGTTGTGTGTATAACTTGATTTTCACATCTATGTGAATTTTTATTTATTTATCATGATCTGTAAAATATATTTGAAAAACAGGTATCTCAAGACCAGTGCAAAAAAAAAATTACAAACCACCAATCTCATATTCATGACAATGAAAGCTCCATTCGCAATGGCTTGAGCATGTGGTGGTGAATGGAAATAAAATTTTAATTTATCATTATAAATGGAACAAAATATTTTTTCATTTTATTTGTAGCATATTTCATGTTAATATTTTCCATCACCTTTGGCCCAAAGTATTCACATGCATCTCCTCTAAATATTAACAAAATACTTCAATATCAATATAATGACTTTTTTGATTAATTAATATATAATTAATGTTTCACTAACTTTTTACAACTCTAAAATAAATGGGCTTCACTAAATAATAATAATATTTATGATTTACTTGTTACATTTTAATCTTTTTATAACAAAATATTTTTTATAATATTATTTCCATTCATGTTTTAAGTTAAGAATATAATACGTTTATGATTTGAACTATTATATTTCAATTTCCTTCAAATCCTTTTGTTTGTTTGTTTTTTGAGGAAAAAAAGTATCATAATGCAATATATCTATATATATTTTAGCTATGGTTTTTTTATTAGTTATTTATTTTATTAACCATTCAATAACATTTATGTAAATAAATAAAGACTTTTTGTCTCTACATTTATATTTATACTTAAATTTTTTTGACACATCCTTATCCATAATTATTAATTTTTTTATAATTTTTAACAAATTATTGAGAATATAGAAATTTACCAACTTATTTACATCAAGGGTAAGTGTAAAAAGTTAAGGAACAAAAAGTGGCTGACCCATGGACATGATTTTTATGAAATTTCAAAATTTTGAAATTTTTTAGATAATTTGAGATATCTACGCACCAAATTTGAATATGGTGTAAAAAGTATCATTTTGAGTCTAATTTCAAAAAAACTAATTTTTTTTAAAATGGTTAAATATAACTAGGTCAAACATCTAAAATTTGAAGAAGAATTCTAGTTTTTTCTATAAAACATAGTATATAGATGGCCATGACATGCACCATTTTTTTAGTAGCATTAAATATTATTTGAAACCCTTTTGTAAAAATTTATATAGAATCTTGTAGTACATAACCTATATTTCTTTGTATTTTTTCAATGAATAATTTTTTCTATGAATTGTGCAAGTAAATAGATCCTAAAAATTGACAAAGAAATGGATAGCCATCCATGAGTCCAGCCTAACTACCTTAAAAAAAAATGAAAATCAATTTATTTTCTAATGTGTGTAGAATTAAACATATTATGTCACCATATAATTTGTTTTTAACTTGAATCAATGAAACACAAATTACATAAACATGTATAGGCATGTATGTTTGTGGTATGTGGTGGCATAAAAAAGGCATAGTTAGAAATAAATATAGTATGAAACCATAAATTAGTCCAAAAAATATAAAAATCATATTTTTGTAAAGATCAGAGTGTGCTTGTCATGATAGTATCATGTTTTTGAATTTTCACATTGAAATTCTTAGTGTATTTGGCAATCAAATTTGAAATTTGTCATTTATTTTCATAACTTTCAATACTTGATTGTACATTAACAATCCAAGCCTTTGCCTCAAGAATCTAAGCCATTACTAAGATAAAAGGCATGAGAATTTAATTCAAATTTAAATACCATAATCGGATTATTAACTTTGTTATTAATGCAATCATGTTATATATTCTAAATATCCTAAAACCTAAATAGGATCTATTAGGCCTAGTTGTCTCAAGATTGTTGTCTAATATGACCTATGTTATAAAATCCCTACTTGAAATTATATTGAAGGAATTCCTTGAATGGGGACCAATTAATCTAAATTATAAACATTATATAGAAGAAAATACTTAATTGGTTAAATACAATGTACAAATAGGGAAATATATTCACAATGGACAAATTAGATAGACACAGTTCATTTCATGGGGTGAGAAATGCGTCGATTGATACTCTAGGTGGAAGTAACTAATTACATACGAAATAGTTGTCATCAACTATGTATAGTATTGAAAAATATCAATTGATGTAACATGGTGTAATTAAATCACTAAATGACATGAGATGGATGTAATTACTTACATGGGGATTTAGTGGCCCCAATTGCATATCATATTGAACCTAAATACTCAATTGATTTAATATGGTGTGAAATCAAGGCTAATAGAACCAAAATAGAACATTATATGGATAAAATTACATTCATGAGGCTTATTTGGCCCTAATTATGTATACAAGATAAAACAAATACATGATTAGCTGGATATAGTTTACAATTAGGGACAACGATGTTGTAATTGACATTAGATGTATTCAATTACTTGTATGAGCCTTAGTTGGACATAATTGCATATTCAATTAAACTAAATACCTATTTGATTCAATATGTTATGTATTGGGACCAACATAGCTCACCTATGGATAGTAGAAGGATGAAATTTATTACACAAGGCTTATTTGGACTAAGTTTCATAGATCAAATTGAACCAAACATTCTTTTAGTTATATTTGGTGTATAATCAAACTATCGATTATTTCTAAAGATGCATCTATAATTCCTTATATGGGGTTCAATTGGTCATGATTTCATATCAGATCTATGATAACACTTAATTATTTGAATATTGTGTGTAATTAGGGCTCTAATTAAAATTAAATTGACACAATTCCTTGGGAAAGCTTTGATTAGCCCTGATTATGTATCATCTAGAACTAAATACTCGATTGGTTCAATATGGTATGTAACTAAGGCCATGTAATCCTTAATTTCCATTATATATGAATGTAATTCCTTACACACAACTCCTTTCGACTAAACTAAATATCAAATTGAAAAAATAGTTATTTTTTTAATATGGTGAGCACTTGGATCTCCAATTGATATCATATGGATCAAATTCCTTACATTGAGGCTCTATAGGACCTTGGGATAAATTTAAGCCCAATCAACATCCTTTATATATAGTAATAAATAGGTTCATAGGGATGAACTTGGTTAAAATTGCATCATTCATTACCATACTTGAATTCATAGGCTTAATATGTAATAATGTAGAGGAAAATTGATCCCATATTCACATTCTTTACTCATAGATATATATTAAAGAATCTCAAAATTTCCCCAATTACCATCATGACTGTACCTTATATACCCTAAAACCTATACACTAAGCCCTAATTCCTAAAGTTCACAATCTATAAACTCTATTTACTATAAATATAAACTCTTTAAACTTTGAACCAATCATTTTAGCCTAAATTAACATCATTTAGACTAAGAATTAAGTTCATAGGGCTCAATATAGCCTAAATCACAGGAATGATTGACCCATTTGACTAATTCATGTAATCTGCATGTGTGACATGACATGCATTGTATAAGGACAGCCCAAAAACATATTATATAATCATAAATATGTCAAAGTGATTCAAATTATCCTCAATTATCTTTTTTATTAACCTTATGTACCCTAAACCATGTAAATACATTAAAACATAAAAGCCATAAACCATAAACCCTAAACACTAAACCCTAAATTATAAACCATTTAATTTTTAGGTATTTACCAACTTTAATTTATTCCTAATTAACATATTCTATAGTAATAATCTAGTTTGAAAATATGGAATATCTAGTGATTAGACATTAGTATGTAGATCTTTGAACATAAAAACTACACCCTAATCGCTAATGATCCCTAAAACATTTCAATTGTAAGATCCCTATGCCCTACTACCCACTATATGTCAAAAACATATATGCTTTATGATATAACTAATTTTAACATGATATGTCATAAGTTATGCACTTTTAAACCTATGGCTAAAGCCTTTGGACTACCAATCTAGTTGTGCAGCTATTTAGTAAATTAGGGTTATTTTAAGACCTTTCAACCTAATTAATCAAAGAGGAGGAGAGGTAGTTGATTATTTTAATTGAAGAATCATTTGAGTCCAATTTGAAGGTCTTCAATATCAAGATATTATTTGGGGCAAAATCAAAAGATTGATCTTCTATCATGAGTTGATCCACTTAGTCAATTTGTACAATTCCCTACGTGATCTAGGCAAAATTAAGCCCATAAACCAAATTTATAGATCAATCTATTGTATAACATGTATACAACATGTACATGGAATAATTGACCATAATTTTGTCATATTTATGCAAACATGAAGGTAATCAAGTCATAAATAGGTGTCAAAAGTAGCTCAAATGTTCTTCAATTACCTTAGTGATTAGATCCTATATTTGACATCATAAACTGTACGTTATCTTGTATCATTTAACCTTAACCCTAAACCCTATAACCTTTACATTAAAAACCCTAATCCATAATCCTTAAACCCAAAACCCTTTAAATTATAGACCCTTATCCTTAAAACCAATAAATTTATCCCTAATTAACATCCTTTATATAGATAATAATAATTAGGTTCATAGGGATGAACATGGTTACAATTGCATCATTCATTACCATAATTGACTTCATAGGCTCTATATACAATGATATGGGGGATAATTGATCCCAAATTCACATTCTATAATCACACATATAGGTTCAAGGCTCCCAAATTTACACAAATTTCCTACATGATTATATAAATATACCATAAAACCTATAACCTATGTCCTAATCCTTACAGTTCCTAATCCCTAATCTATAAACCATAAATATAAAAAATTTAAACCTTGAACTAATCATTTTAGATGAAATTAACATCATTTCTAGACTAATAATTTAGTCCACGGGGCTTAGTTTAGCCTAAATCACATGACTAATTACCCCATTTGACTAATTTAATCAATTTGCATGATGACATATACGGTATAATGGTAAGCCAAAAACACATTTTATTATTAATGACTTATTGTTATTTTTTGGGGCTTTGATGTGCTCAGATCTTCTTTTTCCAAGTATTAAGAAAAGAAAAAAAATGACTTAAGATGTAATACTATGACATTTAATGTGTTTTGGGAAACATATTGGCCAGCCACTTAAAAAATTTAAACCATAAGTGATATGGAATTTAATGCGCTTTAGGAAAAGTGCCTAAAAACATTTGCATGCCATGTATTTTATAAAATCATGCTACCTATTTTTTTATTAAATTCACACAATGTTTCAATTTATGGGGATCCATTTCCATTCCATCATAATGTCAATTCAAAATTATGGGCTTTAATGCATGGAGTGATGTGAGTATCCATAAATCCATGTCATTCTAGGGGAAATGTCATAGTTGCTATGAAACTTCACTTTGGACCTTAATTTTAATCCCTAATTCCTAAAACATAAATTATAATCCCCAATCCATAAACCCTATGCACTAATTAGCCTTAATCCCTAATCCATAATATCTTATCTACACTAAGTATAAAGGAATCATGTTATTCTTAACATAGGCAACACTCAGTCCTCATTGCCAATTACCAACCCCATAGCTTATATCTATAATAATGTGATCATGTTATTCAATAACACAATCATGTTATTCAATAACACGATCTTGTTATTATTGATATCAACTTCTTAATGGGTTGGATGTGTTGGGACATTGTGGGAAACATAATGAGATCACATTATTTAGTAACATGATCATGATATATAACATATTATTATTATTATTATTATTATTATTATTATTATTATTATTATTATTATTATTATTATTATTATTATTATTATTATTATTATTATTATTATTATTTTGTTGATAATCTAACTTATAAATGACTAGTTTTATCCTAAATTGAGACTTCTATCACCACAAACATTCTTTTTCATACTTATGCAAGATCTACATACCTGTGTACTTGACCCCACATTTGAAAAGTTGTTGATTGTCCCTTATGATGGGTTATAGATCACATTCAAAGATGAAGAGGAAGTTGTTAAAGAATAAAACACTAGAGGTATTAGAATATTTCAAAGATAAATACAAGCTACTAATGCAAAAATTTCATCGTAAACAAGGTACAAACCCTAATCTTGATGACCCAAATAACATAGATAATGAGTTGATTAATGATAATGAATTAAGCAATGATGAAATTAACTATAATCAATTAAATAATGTTGAAATTATCCATAATGAAATGAATAATAATGAATTAGTTAATGTTGGAAGTTCCCATTCAAAGTTCCAAGTATTTTATTTTATTTATGATGAGTCTATGTATGATGATTCACCACCCATAAATGAAAAGAATTTGATAGGAAAAAATGATGATGAAATTAACCATAAAAAAAATTCATGGAAACATATGATAAAGAAACTAAAAATAAAGAAATTATTTTCATCCCACCTCTAAATAATGAAATTAATAATGGTTCTGAAACACCCTCTCAAAAAATTCCACCACCAACACCTCCAAGAATTGTGCATAGAAAACACAAGTACCTTATTGAAGTTGATGAAAATATTTTAAAACTGATGCATAAAAAAATGTCTAATCACCATTCAAGAAGATTAGATCAATAAATTTGGGATATTTTCTTTCATAATTTACAATATGATAGTCAAAAATGTCAGTTATTTATTTCATTGATAAAATTGATTAATGTGACACCTATAATGTACACATTAAGACTAATAACATCTAACATGGATGATGAAAATGATGAAATTATTGAAATTCTACATGATGCATATCATACTTTAGGCCCAAAATCACACACTAAATATTGTAATGTTTCTAGACATATACCTATAATTTGTGTAGTAAGTGACATAATAGTGAAAAAATTAATGGTTTCAAAAATAGGATGACCACTTAATATAAATAGAAAAACAATATGGAAATCAATTAAAAGACGTGAAAGACTTAATGAACCTAACACCAAGATCTCTAGGAATTCACTAGTAGAACTCCATGAAAGGATAAGGCTCTATCTAATAATCTCAAAGAGGTACTTGTTCAATTTTGGAAAGATAATACAAGATTTTCTCCTGATGCAAGAGATGTTAATATAAGAGTTAGTTCTCGTAACTATGAACCACATCTAAAACATTTATTAGATATTAATCAAACATGATTTTAATCTAAATTTTTGAAAAAACATCCACAAATTTCAATTTTTCAAAGACATTTGGATATGGCAAAACCTTTTTAAATGTTAATATAAATCATACACACACACACCACTTGTTGTAGGAAACATGTTGAATTTTCACTGAACTATGATGTTTTTAGCTATATTTATTGTACTTTTCATAATAAATTTTCTCAGGAGTGTATCATTGAATTCCCACCAAAATCATCCAAAGAATTTATTTCAACTATATTATGCAAAAGACTGGATGGGCAATTATTTTACAATAAATCATGTTTAAATGGAAATTATAGCATTTGTGGTATATTGCCAAATTTTAAAAAAGTATCCATGAGGAGATTAAAAGTTAAATTGGAAAGGAATTAGTTGGTTTAATCAAATATAGATTAGTGACTTATCAAGTAAAATATGGAAAATAATCTAAAAGGTGTGAGCTTGTGATAAAAAAATCCCTGTTTGAAATAGAATTAGTCAAATTTAGGGAGAAGATTGTTTATGACTATGCAAGGCAAACACACAAGGTTAGATGGTTGGATGAACATTTCAAAATATGAAAGAATAACCATCTAACTAGGACTATATGCTATCATTGGAAAACCCTAAGTACATAATACATAAACAAAAGGTATATTTGCCTGAAGTACACATCTACTAAAATTATTAAAACAAATCAATTTTTAGAATTCAAAATTACAAAAAATAATATATACATCTATCATCCCCTATATATATGACATTACAGTATCAATTCTTATGTCTATCTTATCTCATAAAAAGGGAGGAGTGTGTCAATACCAACCATTAACTATTCATGTAAACAAGGTCTCACTTAATTTTATATAAAGTACTTCAAATCTTACATATGGAAACCAAAATGATCAATAGAAGAAATTGTACATACAAAATATCTATCTATATAGTTACATGAATGAAATTAAACATTATTGGAAAGAATAAGACAATCATGCATGTGAAAATACACTTAGATCTAAAATTATAAGCCATGCATTGAAGTGTTAAAGCAAAATCCTTCTACAAAAACAAAAATTAGAGGATTAAAACTGTGAAAAGGAATATATAATATACTAGTTTCTATTTTTTCAAATTGATAATATAAATATAATTGGGTTAAGATATCTTCAATTTATGCTAAATTACATGTTGGACTATATTGGTTGTTGATTTATTACTTGTCTAAAAATAGGGGTTTGACTTAGGTCTAGACCCTCATAACTAATTCCTTTTGGATGACTTTTCAAGATTAACTTTGAGTATTTAGGGATATTTTAAATTATATTTTAAAAAGGTGGGCCTGCATTTGATGGACTAGAGTGATGAAGTATGATTAGCTTCCTAGTATTATATAGAAATTAATGACTAATGATTTGGGCACACTATATATAAAAGGGAGACTGTGGATTGTGTAGGTCAAGATTTTTGTCCCATCGAGTAGATTCCTTTACTTGATCTATTCACCAACTAAGATGTGTCATGTAAAACATTTTAATTTTTTCGCAAGTCCCTTGAGAGTGGATATCACTTTCAAGGTTATGATTAGGATACTAGGCTTGTTGGCTAAAGGTAGGGTCATGGCGTTGATAAAGGATTGTGATACAGGTAAGGTTATTAATTGGGCATAATAATATGGTGTATGATCACATCACCCATACACTCTTCATGGGATAGGTGTAAAATCATATGACCCTTTACCAGTGAGGGTTAAAGATTGGGATAGTAGGGTCCATCAAGGCTTCTAGTTAGATAGGTATGCCTCTATTGAGAGACTTTCCAGAGAGGTGGACACACTGATAGTGACATATTTGGTATCTCTACTATATTAGGGTATTTTAGGATATTTTTTGAATGAGGTGGACACTCTAATACCATCACAGATAAAATTTGGAGAGTACTAATTGGAGGAGTACATTTAGAAAAATATCCTATGTCTAGGTTGCAATTATGGTAGGATACCAACATTAAGTATAACTACCACCATAATATGTAGATACTAAGATGTATAAATAAGCATAGGGTAGGGTAAGGAGATGAATTTAAGGGGGAAACAAGGGTGAGCATACACTTTTTAGAGAGGAACCAATAGGATATGAGGTGAGTGCTAAAATGAGGTCCAATTAGTAATTATACCTAGAGTAACATGAAATTAACCAAATAAAGTAGTGAGATGGTTTATTTTTAGTTACTTTATATGTTACTTTGTAATTTATTACTCAATTATTATTTCTTTATGTTACGAGAGATCTAATGTCTTCTCTTATTATATGATATTAGAGTGAATCACTTAGTGGTGGAGCATGATCAAAGAAACTTTGGTTAGGATTTTTTAGGTGCGTATTATTTGATCTTCGATAATATTTTGGTGGATTTGTTTCTCCATGTGTTAATAATCAAACATACATATGTTTTTCTCCCTCATTATCATACATATGTAGAGTTCCCTCATAATAAGAGACAGATAATTGGCCTAGAGTAAAATGTGGATGGTTTAGAGTCTCAAGTGAAGACTCTCAATGAGATTATTAGGGATAGGGTAGGTTAGGCTCCATCTAGCCAAAAAATAGTGGGAGGTACATCACCCATGTAATTCTAAGAAAGAGACACAAAAGTAGAGAAATCATGTCCCATGTCACTCATCAACATGGATATGTAAAAAACTATAGTCGTAATAAATGCAAATAGAAAAACATATATGTAAAAAAAAATTACCTCTGTATATGTAAATGGTGTTGTCTTAATAAAGGAAGATGTAGTTGCGGATGGCCTAGTATCTAGATTTGAATATGAAACTAATGGCTATGAAAAATAACATGTTGTAAATGTTAGTTGTGATGATGCCTCCTGTGACAATAAAAATGAAATATATATTATATTAAATTTTTATGTAGATTAATTATTATCTTAGAGATTAAATTTGTAAATATAAGTTAAATTTAACATGAAATTTATATAAAATATACTTACATTTGTGTGGTGATTGATGTCTTCACGCCAAATGTACATGTCAAAAACTCATCACTCATAAGAATATGATATAAGCCATCCGAACCACCAATGTCACAATCATCATCATAATGTCCCATACACATAGCTCCACATCAAATATAAGGGTGGGGTTGGGGTTGAGTATCCTGTTGCATATCCGTAGCATCATTTTATGAAATCCTACTCATATATTGAATGAGTGTATCAATGAGTGAGCTTTGAACATAAAGAGTTTATATCTCCATAACCTACTAAAACATAGAGAGGATCTCAAGCTCAAGAGGATTTTGGATATGAATCTATCCAAATTGATTAGCTTCATGATGTGCACCTGATTGATCCTATGCAGAGTCTTTTTATTAGCCCTAAAAGTCACTAAAATAGAAATAATTGAGAATCTGGTTGAGGATAAAATCATAGTAGAGCTTTCTCAAAAAATATAATGAGACCTCGTTGTTATTACATGGTGGATAGTCAAAGGCCATCCACCATCAATCCTAAAAATTAGTGATAATTAAATTATGTATATAGTGTTGGATAGTAAAATGTTTGAGACTTATAAGAAAGGGGGCATTAGTGGTTAGGTCGATGAATAGGGTGCAAATGTTAGCTTTTAAAATTTCCAAATTCTTGACCTGAAGGACTTACAAATTATTAGCATAATAGGCCCTACAAGTATTCCTACATGAGGTTCATCAGTCAATTTGACTCATTATCAAGTCAATTTGACCTAATAAGGTCTATAGGGAATCGACTAGCTAAGTACGATAGGGGTTAGTCAAACTGGGATCTCTCATTCTATCAATTATGTCTTCAAATTCAATTTATTTTTGACATTGTTGCCAATCAAAAAATCTTGACTACTAGGAGGTTTTGGGGAACTATAGGAGGGTTAGGTGGAGGGATAGGAGGAAAAAAAAGGTTTTGTGGAGGGTTAGGAAGAGAAACAACAAAAGGATTTATGGAGGGTGGGAGGCTTAATAGGATGGGCTATTATAAAAAACAAATTACAATTAAAACCATGGTTTAAATAATGAAAATTATGAAAAATTAGGGTTAAATAGAGAATATTTTTCTGACTTACCTTTATTATGTAGTAATATCATCGATCTGTAGGTCTATGGGGTGAATTTATCAATTTCTTAGCACTCTTTGGCACTTCTTAGCACTCTTTTAAGAAAAATAAAATCGTGAAACAAGGTAAGATGAGGAAATACAAACATAAAATATATAATTTTCCATTTGGGTTTCTCTATTTATCTGGTTTTATGACATAGTGAATGTGATCACATTATTAACATGATCATGTTACCCTTAATAACATGATCTCATTATTTTTTAATATAACTCAATCACATTATTAAATAATGTGATAACATTATGGCTCAACAATCTTGAACCTAGACTAATGTAACATGATCACATTATTTAATTAATGTGATTGCATTAATTAAATAAGGTGATCATGTTATTAATTAATGTGATCAAATTATGGTAAATGGCAAAGGAATTGTCCCCCAACTCCATGAACTTGACCTCGAGTCATATAAAACTAATTGTAATAGACACTATATGCATTATTTTAAATGTCATTTGGGCATTACATTACAAACTCTAACATTTGGAACACCCATTGTAAGAGTTGAACAATTAGGATGCATTAATGCACTCCAATGAAAATTTAAATTATTTACAAAACATGAGTTATTGATTAAGATTAGAGATGAGTGAAACAAATTATACAAGGCCACTAATCTATGGTGCACATTTTAAAATAATGAATATGCACCAAATTTAGAGAATGATCATGGATGATAGAGCCTAATTTTTAAGATAAGTGAGATGGAAAAGCATTTGTTTGAATTTAACTTTCAATCTATGGATCCAAATTTAATAAGACAATACAAATAAAAATGAAGGCATCAATGGCGAAGTTTAAATTTCAAGTAAATGATATTATTATGAGGAGAACTACATACACATCTAAAACGTATGGAAAAAAATATCTTTATACTTATTTATCATTTAAACAATTTGTTTCGTACATGAACCAATATAACAAATTTGTAAATAATAAATAAAAATAGTAGAGGACAATTGATTCATTTTTAAAAATGAGTTTTTAGCTTTGTATTACACACCAATCATAAATAAAAATAAAAACGGCATAATCATATAAAAAATAATGGAATTCAAGTAACAAGTACCAAAAAAAATTGCATAATAAATACAGAAAAACTATATATTAACCAATTTTTTTATTAATAATTAAAAATAAATGGATTATTTTAATCTATACATACAATATTAGTCAGGTTTCTCTAAAAATTAAACTTCGAACACTTACCATTGGTTTAGAATAATTGCACTGTTATCACTTAAAAAAGAAAACTACATTGTTATCATTATTTAAATAAATTATGTTGTCATCAATTTAAGTACTAATATTTTCCTTGTATAACAAAATATAATTAAAAAAAAATTAACTTAAAACTATCTTAATTTCATTGTATTTGGTAACCTTCAAAATAAATAAATAATATGTAGCTTGGTGAAATCAACTTAATTTCTCTCTATAGTCATCATGATATAATAGAAATGAAATCTTGATGGCCTACTTCTAAAATAACTTCGGTTCATATATACAAAATCAAATTAATTTTTTTATTTTATTTCATATCTATATAATAATATATAAATATAAATAACAAATATTCAAATTTGTATATAAATAAAATTAATATTTATTATCCAAAAAATTAAGGATGTCTATTTTAATAATATGTTAAGTGTATTAAGATACCATCAACGAAGTAAAATATAAATGTTAGATAAAGTTGAAATTATTTAAAAATATATAATACTTAAATTTAAATATAACATTTCCAAAAAAAAGATAATAATTTTAAGATATTTATTTTGATAATTATGCCGATAAGTGAATGAATGCTTTTGAAGTTGTATTGGTGGACATATAGGAAATAATCTACACTATTAAATCTAATATTACTTATTTTCAAGTTTAGTGATTCAAAACTTCAATGTGATAAGATTAGAGAAAATTATGTGACCACTCTAAAGTCAAATTTCACAAGCCAAATAAAAAAATTCTCAAATTTTTAAACAATTATAAGGTTGGTGCATATATAAATTATTTTGAAAGTTCATTTTAAGTAGTAATATTGTTTAAAAGAACTAGTGATAGAAATAAAACATTTCATATACACTACACTATATTTATATAACTCTAATACAATATTATAGGAATTTATAGTCCATTTTCTTATTCTTCTTGGAAAATATATACACCTCCTCTTTAAAATACATCTTACCCTTCTTTTTTATATAGTGTTAAGAATGTGACATTTGATTTTAAATCCAAATAAATTATATCCATTACAATTTCTCAAACCTGCATAATATTATTTCATTTTCTCTTTTTTGAATCTATTGAACGTAAAAAATTGTAGGTTAGATATATTTTTAAAATTCCCAATATTGATTTACTTAGGGTTTTGTTATTTAATAGGATGCATTGAAACAATAATTTAATAAAATGTAAACATAAAACTATCAAGCAAGTTGCTTTATCGTTCATTTTCAATATACATGAAAACCTATGAAGATTTGTTTTGGTCTATAAGTTAAAATATCTTTAAAATAATTATTTATTCCTAACCTCCCCAACATGAACTTATTATAGTTGACATTTGTTCTTATGATAGGTAACTTTGGGATAATAATATAATATATTGTGTACATGCACCAAAAAAAAGGGTAAAACCTGGCAAAGAAACTTTAGAAATAACATAAAATTTAATGAAAACATAGAAATATCACATTAATAATCAAGGAAATTATATATATATATTAATTTCTTAAAATAGGGAAAAAATATCAAAAATACACCACTCCCAACAATAGTTTTCTGCTTGTGTTTGTCAATACATTTATCATGCAACTTCTTCAAGACATTGTTATGCATTCATGATAAATCTTTTTGAAAATAAAATCTTGTCCATGTTTATAATATAAATACATATGTAATAGATTCAAATAAAATGTACCTATCTTTATAGGTATGTTATCATTCATAAACAAATATTTATGCTTTAAGGTATATAATTTTAATAATATTAACAATTTTTTGAGGGAGGTGTAATATAAATATTGATAGAGTAAAAGAAATGAAGAGAAAATTTTGACACAAATTGTAGTGTTTTTTTTTTTTTTTTTTTTTTTTGATCTAGACGTTTATTCCATCTTCCTATTTTTTATATCCATAAAAAAAATGAAATATGGAGGTCTTACAAGAATCACATTCTTGATATTGTAGTAAAAATCAAACCCTACTATTAAAAAATACCTATATCATTTTTTTTCTTCCAATATTAATATAGGACATATATTCTTAGAGCTATGACCATTTTCACTTAAATTTATTTAAATTTACTTTATAAACTACAACTTTACATTACGCACATCCATATAATTAATAAAAGGAACCAAGATACCAACCTTTGTACAATGAATCCTAAATACCTAAAAATAAAGAAATGAGCTTATGGTGCAGATAAATATGGAAAAAAAATTATTAAATATTTATAAATTAAAATAATAATTAAAACTAAATGAAAGTGTAGATGGAGCATCATTATCATTTAAAAAATTGAGTTGTAATCAATATAACCAATATTACTATTTTTAATAGTGAAATAAAGAGGAAAAAATAATAATTTAATTTCATTATATTTAATAACTTTTCTCACTAACAGTATAGTGTAACTCTAATTGTAAATGTTTAGTTATGATAAAGTGAACTACATATGAGTTTTTGAATATGGCCTATAATCTTATTGGTGGTAGTGGATGTTGCAATAACAATACAATTCAGCTTCCTCAATAATAGTCTTACGATTAACATGTTTCAAGACCTTTAGTAAGTTACCTAACTTTGTTGTGTCTCAATGTAAGTATTTAAAGGCATGTGTGTTATTTATACTAAGATAGTTTTATTTACATTGTAATTTCATCTACTCATACAAAATATATGTTTTAAGACCATGATTATAGTTAAGGTATGTTGAATAGGCATCAATTTTCTAGCAGTTGACATTCTCAACTATCACCAACGTCACCATTTATAATAATCTGAATTATTTTATTGATATCCTTTCACATAGTTAAGTATAATTATAAAATAATAAAATTTACGTTGGAGTTTAATATTTAAACATTAGATTACAATGCCTAAATTCAAATATATTTCATTAGGATTAGAGGTGATAAAAGAATATATAAATATAGAAATGTATTTATATATTGGCTTAAAGATTTCATAAATTATGTATATTTTATAAATTATCAAAATAGTACATAAAATTATTCCATGAAGTCATCACATTTATTTTGATACGTGTTTTGGAATCCTTATATTTCATGAAATTATCATCTTAATGTATTTTATCAACCACATTTTGTTATGACCAGTGTATATTTGAGAGTGTTTGGTTAGGTTAATAAGTTTTTAAAAATCCTTTCAAAATCATTTGTGTGCATGTTATGCAATCATTATATTTAATGAAATTGCATCTTTAAAGCATTTTTTCAACCACATTTTTTCATGTTCAGTGTATACTTAAAATTTCTTCATTGAGTTGAATAGTTTGAAAGCATCCCTTGAAAACATTTTTTTTATAGTTTATTTTAAAGTTAATTTCTTCAAATGAAAAAAAATTGATGTGCATTTTGTATGGTTTCACATTTCCCATAAATTTCAATTGAGTATTTTTTTAAGCAATTTGTATATCTATTATATACTTTTACATTCCTATAAATATTATTAATGTGTTTTGTCACATAGTTGAGGTGCCTTATATATGATTCCACATTTTGCATTCATGTCTAAAATAGTTTTTGTTCCTATCGTATGTTCAAGAATGCTTCATTAAGTCGATGACTTTGAGATCATACTTTAAAAACCCTTATCATGCACGTCTAGTAATTATTGTATTCCATGAAATCAAGTCTCTTTGAGACATTTTGTCAACAACATTTTAAAATATACTATTAATTTTTAACATCTCAAAGCCATTATGCTCTAACACCACCCCATGTTTCCATTATATCTTACATCTATTGTTTAATTCCTAACAAGTTACTTTACCTTCTACAATTATCACACCATTACATTTGATCATTTGTCATCATGACCCCCTCTTATAAACGTGATTTTAATTAAAAAATACCTTATAGTAGTAAGATGGATGAAAAAAATAATGCCGCCTACTAATTTTAATGCACCCATGTCCATTAACATAAAAAACATTCTAAATATGTTACACCATAGATTGTTGATCTCATCATGTAGGTGTTTTAGAGATTCCCTTAATCTATTTTCATTTTTTGATTGACTGATATTTTTTTTTACATGTCTCCAAGATTTGTAGTTTTGTTTCTTTGATCATTTTATAACCTTACCCTTTAAAATATAAAAAATATAATTATCCACTCCTAGCATGCCCCAAAGCCCTCATTTCCAACTGAATAAAATGGCTTCTTTCCTTTCAAGAAAATACAAAAACTTCTTTTCACTTCTTGTTTACATAGTGTGAAACCCTCAGTAGAACAATCAAAGAAAGAGTGGAAATGATACAAGGCAAAGGCAACATTTAAAATTAGTAATATTATCATTGTAAAATTCAATAAATTTTGATATATGTTACATTGGCATAACAATCCTCATCATCACCCTTTGTTCCCCAAGCCTATCCCTTTCCTTTCTATATTGGTCTATTTGAATGCATATCTTTTGTTGACTAGTTATTTTTTCTATAGATATTATGGGTTATGCAAATACTAAATTTGAAGCTTTCAAAGTTAACACATAGTTTTATCAACACTATATTTCCTTAAAAGTCTTTGATGATTTTAAAGAAGTTTTTTACTTATCTTGTAAAAATTATAGTCCATACGCCAAATCTCCTCCCAATAATTGTCTGCAAATCATCAAAGCATTTTTAAAAATAACATTTGGTGTATATTTTCTAGGCATTCCTTTGAGACATTTTACCAAGACAATTCACATGCCTTCTATATCTTTGGACATTTTTGTAAAAAAAATATTTAAGGAATATTTCAAACCATTTAAGGTACCTTTTATATGTTTTCACATTTACCATACATTTCATTCAAACATTTTTTCAATTAATTTTCATGCCTATTGTTAAATTCTTTGGTGATGGTTGAATTCCCTATGATGATTAAATGGATTTCAAATCATTTGATCATTGAATTTGGTCATTTTTATCTTATGACCCCTCTTCTCAATGTAATTTTAAGAAAAAATATGTTATAATATTCAAATGGATGAAAATATTAGTGTGATCCATTAATTTTTATACACTCATGGACATTTCACCTCATCCAACTCCAAATTTCCATAGATCATGTTGTAGAACACCTATTGATGTAACATAAATTTTAAATATGTTGAAAAACATATTTTTGAACTCAAGCTAAGTGATACAAGGAGTTTATTTTTATCTTACTCCTTTTTTAAAGTGATAGAAACTTTCACATGTCACCAAGATTTTATTTTTATCTTATTTTTTGATCATTTTGAAAAGGGTGCCCTAGTATTTTCATATAAAACCTAAAAATATCCCTTGAAACTTCCATGTTTATTACACTCTATATTCTTTATTTTTCTCAATCACTTAATTCAACCCTTAATAAGAACAAGAAGAATAATAGTATGCACTCTTGGCATGCCTTACAAATGTGATTTCCAATTGGATTGGATAATTTAAATATTTCAAATAAAATCCCAAAGCACAATTTTTTAGATGATGCATAAGCATAAGCTTCCTCATTATCACCTTCTCCTTCCCTAAGCCTCCTTCCCCCCTTATTTTCCTTGCTTTACTAGTCTAATTCAATGCTTGATTTTACTATAATGCATATTATTTTGTGAATAGTAGGGGTTGTAAAAACACTAAAAATATGAAATTTTGTAAGTTACCTCAAGGTTTTTATTTATATAATATCTGATACATTATGATTATTGGAATGAATTTCATGTGCACTAAATCGTGTAACTAATCCTAAACTAGTCTTGTAATCCCAAGAGAGAAGGTGTGATCAACATATTGGCTCACTATGAGTAATGCAAAAGTTGTTAGACATTATTTAACCATAACAAAATTTTCTTGATAAACACAAATCAACTGCTATAGACAAACATATAGATTCAAGGGTTCTAACTTCTAACTACCATCAATTATTTACAAATAAATAATGGTAGTATTGTGTATGTGCATGAAAATTGTTCATGCCCATGAATTAGTGAAAACTAATAACTCTATCAGTGATAACATGAATTTTTTTCATGCCATTAATCTAAAATTTTTGATACTGACATGATATAAAATGATATGTTTCTACTTTCTACATGTGTTGAATTTGAGAACCTATATCTAATGAGACTAAAAAATAAGTGTGTATGCCTTGCATACACCCCAAAGTGTATTGAAAGTTTTGAATATTTAAAAATATTTAAATTTTTTCTTGTTAAACTATGTTCATCTACATGAAATATATACTTTAGTGTATCTAAATTTTTATTTTTATCATTGAAAAGTTAGTACATATGCATGACATATGGCTAAAAATTTGTCCTAATGTATAAATATATTTAAACCACTCTAAAAAATTTTAAACTTGAATTTTCTCCCTAAATATATTTTTTCTCCTAATGGAATATTAATTTTATATGATAATCTCACTAATGCATCCCCATTTGGAGTTCAAAGATGTAGCCTACAAGTCACATATCTCAAAACTAAGTGATATGGGGCCCAGGAGGAGAATTAGTGGAAACCCTATTTAAACATATTTAAGAGGGTTATGAATTGAATGTTATTATGAATGGTATAGAATATGAATGTAAAATGTGTTAAATAATAATAAAATTAAAGATGATGACAGATAATGTAGAACTATAATATATATAAAAAAATATGCTATGTTTTGTACAATATTTGAGAAATAAAATGTTTGGTGTCTATGTGCTTCCTAAATTTTTATACATAATAAAATACAAATAATGGAAGTGTAAATTAATATATAAGGGAGATATATGAAGCATCAGCTAAACCATTATAATATTTGGTAATTGCCACTTCATAACTACTGAATTTTGTGATGTCAATAGTTAACTATTATTATTGATGATCTGAGGTCTATAATAATGACACTATAGAAATTGTGTTGTAGTATATAATTAGAGTTATATATTTAATATTGTATCGTAAGTGTGTAATTGAATGTTTATGTTGTTAAGGATACCATGTGACTATATATGAAACAATAGTAAGCTATAGTAATAAATAGTGACCCAAATATTCATCGACTAATCACTCCTTGACTATAAATGTCCCCTATTACATGTAGTTATGGTAATATATGTAAAAATAATTTATAAATTACACTTATGTAAGCCATATTCATTGGGAAGGAACTTGACCTGCTTAAAAAATATTGAAGAGAGTGATCTCTTTTCACTGTGTCATTTTAACTTGATATTTAATGACTGGATCAGATTCTAGTAGGATGTTACAATTTGGATTTATATGTTTTGTATTTTTGACCCCTAGATCATCTACAAGGGATAAAAAATAAAATTTCTTAATTCTTATTCAAACCATTTATATAGTGAATATATCGTTTATATCTTTTAAATACATTTTTTGATTCAAAAAATGGACTCTTTATGCAGAAGCTATTACCTATTTAAGTTTTTAGGCAATAGGGAAAATGTGCAAGTATGGTGACTACACATGTACATGGTACAATATATTATTGACATGTGAACCAATGAAATCCTCAAATTTGGACTGTCCATAATAGCTATAAAATATTCTCCATGATTTTAGACAAATCCCACTTCCTAAGGTTTGAGAAATGGGATTAACTCCATGATATCTCTTTCCCCACAATTGTAGGATATTTACCATATAAATTGGGATATATGCCATATAAATGCATGGGAATTTCATTCAAAGAGCAAGATATTAATAGTGGTTCAACCCATTAACCCTCATCACACCCCATTTTGTGAGATAAGGCTAAGACGATTAAATAAATGATTGTACGTAGGGATGGATAATGAAGAAATCCATAATAGGTGGGTTTTAAAAAGATATATAAACCCATGAACCTCTTTTGTAAAATCATTTTAAGAGAATTCCTAGATCTCACTTACATTGTAAGTATTTGAGAAACAAATATCTCACTTGTATTGCAACTCTTCCATTCCATGGTTTTGGAGCATTAGAGGAGCATTGCATAAGACTATGGAAGCTCTGATTCTCTATTATTCATAAGGTGCTATTAATATGAGTATTGTAAAAAAGTTCTATTGGAGGAGTTAGCACTACTTGGAGGCTATGAAGGAGAATCATTTTATGGAGTCAATGATTGATGCCTATTCTAATTTAGTTTTGTGTAGAGGCTTTTGGAGGCTGTGCAGTAGAGAAGTCAACAAGAAGGTGTGAAGCAAGGAGGTCATGCTGGAACATTATGCAAGCCTTCCAAGACTAGTCTAGGTCTTTGTAAGACTTATTAATACTTGAGTTCATGATAGATTCATTATAGTTTTGTAAATTTTAAATTTATACTAGTAAATAGATTTTTATAATGAATTGGTTCATCATTTAGAGAACCTAAATACATAGGCATCTATTGAAATCTGTTATCAACTTGTGTGAAATGTTCATTATTAATTGAACTACATTATTTTTAGTTGATTATATTTTTGGATTTGAGTTTTAGTATTTAAACAAATATGCATATAAAGATCCAATAAGTAAAATTTTTAGAGTAAGAAATCTACCATTTTATGGATCATTTTAGTATCAGAGTAGTTAGAATGTTGGACTTCCTTTTCATTATGTGATATATTCTTGAATAGTGTTTTGAAATTAGTTTTAGTATTCTATTACATTGGGTTATTTGTAGACTTGTTGGCTTGTTTTGGTCTTTTGTTTGTAGTTTAGAATTGTGTTGGAAGTACATGTTGATTTCAATAAACCATGGGAAAAGCCTTGAAGAGAGAGAGGCTAGAAGAGATGGAAAGTATAAATAATAAAATTCAAGAAGAGAATGCTTTCTTGAGATAAAAGATATATTCCCTTTAAAAAATTACATGTTTGAGATCTGATCTCAAATCCAAAGATGAAATCTTGATCAAATTGTAGTATCGTAAGTTGAATAAGGATTTACCTTCCACTTTAGATGAAAAAAACATGACTAATGAGTGAAATAGAAGTTATTCACCATGTAATTATTCTTCTTCCAATTCAGATTCAAATTTAGGTAATGATGTTTTTAGTTCATTGAAAAACATACTGAAGGCATTAGATCTCAATTACTATTTAAAATGGGATATCATGGAAAAGACATTGGTAAAAATGGCCAATGTTTAATTATCCTAGTACAGGTAGAGGATCGACCTCATTTTTTAGGTTTGGTTTATGCTAGTATGAAGATGGAAACTAGAGAGAGTTTTAGAACTATTGAAGGAAGATAAGCTTCCACCAACCGAGTTTTCACACCACTAGTTTTGTAGAATTATTCCATGTAAAGGAATGTGACAAAATCACATATTGATGAGAAACTATGTAAGAAAGTAGATAAAAAGGGTAATGCAATACCACCTCCTCATACTTACACAAATCATATCACTAAACATAATGGTAATTGTAAAACTTATGATGTTCACTTTCAATTTAAGTAATGTGGCTATGATATATAGAAAATGTGGAATGCTTTCTCATGTACTTGTTTTGGGTTAATTAATAATTACATGGATAATTATTGGAAGATGAAATATTTTATGAATAATTTATTACCATCTGTAAAAAATAAGGTAGGTGTTAAAGATCAATCTCATAATCCAGAAGTGAGAAATGACAACTATATTTTCTCATCTAAAAACAAGGATAAAAGGAAATATTACACTCATTATTGTATGAGTGGGAAGAATATGGTTTATACTCCTATTAAAAAGGTAACAAGTAATTAATTTATTAATTCATAGGTAGCTTGACCTACCTAGATAAGATTCCATCAAGAGGGAGCATCCATTAGATTAGATCAGTAAGAAATGGATAGAATGTTTGAATAGATAAATTTTATATATCATGCTTAAAAACACATTAAATTAACTTATTTGATTCTTATTTTTGATTAATCATTAAAGAGTAAGTGTGGAGGTTTATAAATCCTTTAGGGTGAAAAATTGAGTAGCCATCCAAATGAGAAGAATATTGTGAACAACCCACTATTAGAGGTTGTATCATTTATTATTTTATGTTCTCACATTCAGATTGGCATATTTTTCTTACCTTTTCTTGTAAAATTTAGAAAGATGGTAAAAAATCTCCATTGAAAAGTTATCTAAATTTAATTTGGGGTATAACAATAGTTGAAAGACATGTTACACATATCCGAACATTTTATTTTGAAATGAAGACAAGTAGTCATGAATCAACATGTGAAGTGCTTCCAAGATAAGTAGCACTTAGTTAAACATTATTGTTTTTATGGATCAAGTTTGATATCCATTTTCATTGAAAAAAATGTGTAATCATTTTATGCACATTTTTAAACATGTTATAACAATGGAATAGCCATCCAAATGAGAAGCATATTGTGAACAACCCATTATTAGAGGTTGTAACATTTATTATTTTATGTTCTCACATTCATATTGGCATATTTTTCTTATCTTTTCTTGTAAAATTTAGAAATATGGTAAATAATATCCATTTAAAAGTTATCTAAATTGAATTTGGGGTATAACAATAGTTGAAAGACATGTTACACATATCCAAAGATTTTATTTCGAAATGAAGACAAGTAGGCATGAATCAACATGTGAAGTGCTTCCAAGATAAGTAACACTTAGTTAAACAATATTGATTTTATGGATCAAGTTCAATATCCATTTTCATTGAAAAAAATGTGTAATCATTGTAAGCACATTTGTAAAAGACCCCAACAAGGGCATTTTTCATAACATATATGTTACATTATAAGTCCCCATGAAAGGCAATTTTTAAAAGAGCTAATATGATATCACTTATTATATGCAACATAGTTTTATGTCCTTGTGAGAATGTTGAATCAATGGAGAGAATATATATTGCATTTCCATAATGGGAGAGCATTACCTTAGCTTATACAAAATAATGTAGTGTAGTATAAAGGTTAAGAGAGATTGGCACCTGTGCTTAAACATCAAGGTGAAAATGTTACTTGTGTTGATTTTTCTCTTAAATCATTTGATGAATTGTGGGAAGATATTGTGACTGATAGAAGAGAAATGACTTTTGGAGACTAAAAGCCTTCTTAATGGGGAAGTGTAATCTAGAGATCATCTACAAGGGCTAAAAACTAAAATCTCACAATTCTTCTTCAAACCATTTTCACAATGAATATATCATAGAGATATTTCCAATGAATTTATTGGTTCGTATAATGGACTCCTTATGCAGAAGTTATGGTTTGTAGAAGTTTTCAGGCAACAGGGAAAAAATGTGGGAGTATGGTGACTAGACATGCACATCGTCCAATAGATTATTGACATGTGAACCAATTAATCCCTCACATTTGGAGTGTCCACATTAGATCCAAAATATTATCAAATATTTTAGACAAATCTCACTTCCTAAGGCTTGAGAAATGGGATTAAATCCATGAATATCTCTTTCCCTAGAAATGTGGGATATTTCCCATAGAAATTATGATATCTCCACAAGAAATACATGGAAGGTTTATACAAAGAGAAAGATATGAATGGTGGTTTGACCCATTGACCCTCATCTCTTCTCATTTTAGGAGATAAGGATAAAAATCTTAAACAAAGGATTATACATCGGGATGGATAATGAATAAATCCATAATTAGTGGGTTTTTAAAAATTATATAAACCCATGAACCTCATTTTAAAACTCATTCCAAGAGAATTACAAGATCTCACTAACATTGTATGTATTGAAGAATCAAATATCTCACTCTCATTGTAACTCTTCCATTCCAAGGTTTTATTGCATTGGATGAGCATTGTATGGGACTAGGAAAGCTCTAATTCTCTATTATTTGTAGGTTGTTATTAATCTGAGTATTGTAATAATATCTCTATTTTAGAAGTTAGCACTACTTGGAGGCCATGAGAGAGGATCATTTTATAGATCTGATGATTGATGCCTGTTCTGACTTAGCTCTGTGTAGAGACTCTTGGAGGCCAAGCAGTAGAGGAGAAGTCAACAAGAAGGTGTGAAGCAAGGAGGCTATGTCAGAACATTGTGCAAGACTTATAAGACTAATAATGGTCTCTATAGGACTGATTGACACTTGAGTTCATGATGGATTCATTATAATTTTGTAAGTTTTAAATTTGTACTTGCAAATGTATTTTTAATAATGAATCATTTCATTGTTTAGAGAACCTAAATATGTAGACATCTGCTAAACTCTATTTTTAGTTGATTATATTTCTAGAGTTGATTTTCAACATTTAAATAATTATAGCTATAAAGATCCAATAAATAAAATTTTCATAGTAAGAAATCTACCTATTTATAGATCAACTAAAGATTCTATGTAAGATTTGAGTTATTCAATAGAGGTAGAAAGTAATGGAGTATAAATTATGCATTGAATAATAGATGTAACCTAAGGAAGGATGGAGGATTGAGCTCAAAATATTTGTATCTTATGTTTTTGTTAATGGTATAGGTCTCATACCTAAGTTGACTAAGCTTATGGTAAGGTCATATAAATATTTCTTTCTATAGGTGTATTTAAGCTCAAACACCAACTTGGAGATTGTGTAGTGTTTGATGCTTGTAATAACACTACTTATATTTTTCATTAACCAGTTACTGAATGATTTTCATTTGTTAAATGTGTTGATTCTACTCAATAAATGGAACAATTTTGTCAAAGTCATTTTGAGTTGAATAAGTTGCTATTATTAATGTCATAATAGAATAATCTACATCAATGGGTGATAGATCTTGAAAACCCAAGGAAACATGAGAAGGGATATGTGTAGTATATTTGTGTAGGGCTCTATTGTATTTTTTATGAATAAAATGAAAAATTTGATCCCAAGTTCATTAATTATTTAAATTGTATTCACTCATAATGTGCATAATCATCCTATGTACCACTTTTATATGTCCATATTTTACTTTTTGGGCTAAAAAATTTATGATTGTCATCCCCTTTGTGTCTTCCCCTCAATTTGAGTTTGTCATGCCTCAAAACGTTCTAAATATTCAAAGTTTGCCGATTTGAATCAAGTTGGTTGCTTGCTTTAACATGCCAAAAATTTATTGAATTTTAATGCTCAAATTCCCAATGCAATGACCTATCTTTGTCAATATTAAACTTTGGTTTTGGCTACCAATAACTACCATTTTTTTATGATCAACATACTCATAAAGTGGTTTCCATTTGTATAATTGGAAATTAGGCTCAGTTAGTTACTTTAATGGTTGTCCTTTATATAATTGGAATTTCCTATTCGGTTTCATAAATATTTTTTAGTTAAGCATCTTTACCTTATTACCAAAATCCTAAATGATCCTATCATAAATCTCCTCATATGTCCTAATGATGTCATTACCTTGTGTTTTGCATCCATGATACCACCATTCACATACAACCCCATCTAAATGTTGGATGATGAAATTTAGAGCCTCCTTTCTACCCTAAGGCCTCAATTCAAGGAATTTATTTACCTTTTCCACCCAAGTTCTCACTGAAATACCTAGATCCCCATCAAAATTTGGAAGAACTATTTTCCCCAAATCATCATGCATGGTTACATGCCCATGGTGCCCTTTTATTTGTTTTAATGCTAACCATTCTCTAAATCTCCTTCCCCTTCAAGATTGGGATGTATGTTTCAATTACTCATCATTATATTCTATTAGATCCCAACAAATTGAATCTTGGTCCTCCACTTCAAGGGGTTAATTCACATCATTTCCCTTCACTATTTAAGGGAATGTAGTCATGGTCCCCATCAATCAATCTTGGGCCTAAATAAAAATCTCAATCATAGTCTTGTCCATGTCATTATTTGACATAAGTCTTTGAATCCCATATATGGCCAAGATATGGCTCGAATACCCCTTTAATGTCCCCAAATTGGGATAAATGACCAGAATATGTTTTTTTCACAAATCCTAACAATTCTACAATTTATTTATGGATTATAAGACTTAAATAAATAGACCCCAGATAGAAAGAATAATCCAAACTCCAATCAAACACACTCCAATGTAACCCCAAAATTTTTGAATATGAAGTTCCAAAAAAATAAGTCTTTTGGTAATGCAGAAATGGAGATATGAATGAAAATTACCCTTGCAATAATTCCATACTTTTATTTCCAATAAAACTACCTTTACTTCATTAAGTATGCCTTATAACCCTTACAAATACTAAAAAAGAAATATGAAAAACTATAGAAATAATTCATAATGAAATACCCCCAATTTAACCCCTCTAATGGCCTTCAAAATCTTCCAATGCAAGTCACAAATATTGGGGGAACAATATAGTAAATTTTGAAATATTTTATATCATGGAATATCCCTTAAATCCTATAATTTATCACACAAACAAATTTCCAAATATGGGAATAAATTGATAGAAATACCTCTAAACCCTAGAAGAGGGTTTTAAATCAACAAACCCTATAAAGAGGGGTCTTAAACCCTCAAATAAATTTTTCACCCTATGGATGGCTCATAAAACTATAAAATTAACTCCATAATCAAGCCACTCACCTCCTTAACCTAAAAACATGTAAGCACCAAGCTTCGAAAGTGTTAGCCAATATTCCAAACAAGGTGGTGTTCCAAAACACCTTTGTAATACCAATTACATGAAACCATGAAAATCTAAAGAAAAATTATATCCCTTGAATAGAGATACCCTCAATGAAGTAATGGATGTTTTTATCCCCAAACCCTAGGTACTCTTGAAGGTTTTCATCCTCAAGTCCCTAGGAACAATCTTGAAATACTTTATCATTAATTAAATATCACAAAAATGGATAATACCTTAAAATTACCATCTTTTTTCCTTTTATACCAAACATCCAATTATAGCACTCAAATTTAGGAAGGAGAAAATCTTATATTTAAAAAAAATACATAAGCCTCCTTATAAAATTCACTTTAGGCCTTAAATTCCCATGACAATCAAAAAGGACCCAACTAGAAATTAGATCATAAAGTTCTTTTCTATTAAATGATATTGAAGCTCTCAAATGTTCCACTTTTTGCCTCTAATTTCCTTAACCCTTGGGAAAAAAAAAGGCTAAGGGTCTTCTCTTAAGACTATTTTGAAATGAGGGGCATTACAATCCTCCATTCCCAAAATTACATGCCCACAAGTGATTGTAATCTTAGGTGTTAAAGGATGGCTTCCCCTTCCCAACTTATATTTTCTAAATGAAAATCTTTCCATTCAACCAATGAATCTATTATGGTTCAATTGTGGATCTTCTTTGCATAAACCTCAAGTATAGTTTTTGGAATCAAAACAAACTTACTTTCATCATCAGTAGGTGGAAAGTCAATGGACGGTGTTATGTGTTTTCCAAGATCCCTTTTTAGGAAATAACCATGAAAAACATTTGGATCTTTTTTCATTTAATAATTCCATCACATTTTTCACCTTACCCACCCTTCTCTAAATCTTATATGTCCCTTAGGAACATGTCCTCAAATGTTTTGCTTCACTTTGTTTGAGGATGGATTGTTTATAAGCCCATAACCTCAAATAGACCATGTCTCCTACCTCAAATTGCCTCTCCACCCTACGTTAATTATAATAAAGATTTTTATAATTTTTTTCTTATTGAAAATTCTTTTTGAGCTAGGTCCAAAATTTTAAAACTTTATTGTACCAAATCAGCATCCTCGGGTGCCCTACTACCCTCCAAAATGAGATAAAAAAATGAAAGAGATTCATATCCATATAAATATTTGAAGGGTTGCATCCCACTAGAAATGTGGTAAGAATTTTATAAGATATAAAACCATCTATTCCACCCTCTTTTATATTAGAAACATAGTTCCTTAGGTACCCTTCCACCAATTTATTTATAATATCAATTTGTCCATCCATTTGGGGGTGATAACTAGTGCTTAGAAGCAATTATGTACCTATAATTTTGAAAATAAATTGAGAAAAATGAATCATAAATCAGTTGTCCCTATCACTTATGATTGTTTTGGGTAATCCATGCAACTTTAATACCTCTTTGAAAACTATTTTTGCTATATAAGGGGCATTATACTTGGATGGAAGTGCAAAAAATGAGCATATTTTGTCAACCTATCCACGACTACAAAAATTACAAATTTATCATGTGACATGGGTATCTTATTGATGAAATCCATGGTTATGCTCTCCCATTTTAAATGGGGAATAGGGAGATGTTTCAATATATGATCTAGAAATGTGTTCAATCCCTTATTCTTTTGACACACCATACCCTCTCAAACATGCGATATAATGTCTCCCTTTAAGCCCTTCCATGGAAATATTTATCTCACCCACTTGTATGTCTTAAAGTACCATTGATGATGATCGATAATATCATCTTGATCAGCCGTTATATTTTAAAATTCCAACTTGGAGAAAGGGATTAAAATTATTCTGCCCTTATAAAAAATAATATCCTCATGTACCTTATCTTTATCATCCACCACCTTACCTTCCAAAATCTTTGTGTCCCACTTGTTCTTTAGTACCCAGCGATAAATATAGCTCTCCAATATTTTTTTAACTTGCTCAAAGAGCACAAATAATGACTTATTGACAAGACAAACAATACCTTATTATTTTTACCTTTCCTATATTTAATATCAAAATCATAAGATTGTAATTTACTCACCCATTTTTGTTACCTATCATTCAAATTAGATTGTGGGAGGAATTATTTGAGGCTATTTTTATTTTTTTTGACCAATAATATTCCATAAATCATGTATTGGTGAAATTTGGCTAAAGCATGCATAATATCTAACATTTCCTTATCATGCTCTAAAAATTTCCTTTCCCCTTCCTTGAATTTCTAATGTCCAAAGTAATGGGATGTCCTTTTTGTATTAGGATAACCCCTATCAATTCTCTTAAAGTACTGCATTCTAATATGAAATTATTTTTTAAATATGGAACATCAAGCATGAGGAAAGAACTCATCACCTCCTTGAGTCTCTCAAAAGCTTCTAAAGTAGTTTGGGACCTCACAAATGCACCCTTATATAATATGTTTGTAATGGGGCATAATGTAGATTTAAAAAAACCTTCAAAAACCTATGATAATAGATACATAACCCAATAAAACATCTCAATTGAGTCACAGTAGTGGGAGGTGACCAATCAAGTATGGCTTGAATTTTTTGTCAATACACTTGGACCCCTTGAGCAGTAATTACATGTCCCAAAGACAAGATTTCAAAAGTAGCAAATTCACATTTAGATTTTTTTGAAAATACGGTTTTTTATTTTAACATTCCCAGCATAATGTCTAAGTGACATAAATTTTCCTCCCAAGTTTTTATAAACATTAATATATCATCAAAGAACACTAGCACAAACTTCCTTAAATCTTGTTTGACAATGTGACTCATGCAAGATACGAATTTATCAAAAGAATTGGGGAGACCAAATGCAATGATCAAAAACTTATAATTCCCATAGTGATAATGGAAATATTTTTTTTTACAAATCTTCCTGCCTCATGTGAATTTGGTGGTAATTAGTCTTCAAATTTGTTTTGGAGAAGCAAACCGCCCCATGAAGCTCATCAATGAGTTTATCAATCCTATGTATGGGGTAGTTATATTTTATGGTCTTTTTATTCAAAAATCTATAATAAATACACATCCTCATGGTCCCATCATTCATATTTACAAGCACCATAGAAGAAGCAAAGGGGATAGAACTAAGTCTTATCTACCCCATCTCAAGTAGCTCTTGGATGGCCTTTTCAATCTCCTCCTTTTAGATCCATGGGTGGAAGTAGGAAGTAGTAATCACTACTCTTGTGGCTTCCTATAACTCAATTATATGATCAAACCCTCTGTTAGGGGGTATCCCATGTTTTGTGTCACCAAACACTCCCTTATTTCTATCTATAATGGCTTGGGCATCCTTGTGATATAATTGCTAATTCAAATCAAACCTTTTATCATACATAAATAACAAAACTACCCATGTAATTTACACCTTATTTAAATATCTCTCCATGCTTTTGGAGTTCACCATCATGGGTGTTCCATTGCTTAAGCCATGAAGATTAATTTCCTTGTTGTCTACAATGAATTTTAGTTTTAAGTTTGTCTAAATTATGAGTGTAGTCACCAATAGATTTAAAGAATTGAGATCCAATCACAACATCAAACTCCTTAAGGTATATCACATAGAATTTGCTTTAAAAATCATAGTTTAACCCATGGTGTGATTCAATCACAAGGTGTGGGAAATACATGGAATGGAAGAGCCATCCCCCAAAGTTACCTTAAATCCACCATTTTCCTTGATGGATAGCCTATATATTGAAATATCTTTAGCATATATGAAGTTATGAGTGGCTCCATTATCAATTATAAGGATCAACCTTTTTCCTCTAGATTCCCTTTAACATGGAATGCATGGCATCTTGAAGCACTGGATATTATGGTATTTAGCTCTTTCTTTGGCACTTGCTGGTTATCCTTTTTTTTTCTGTCCAAATGCTCTTAAAATTGGTTGCTTTAATGGTTGACCTCTATATAATTAGATTCACATATTTGGTGCCATTAATATTTTTTATTTTGGTGGCTCTGCCTTCTTACTAAACTCCTTATATGTCCCAATGATGTCATGCCCTTGTGCTTTCCATCCATGATGCCACCAATTATGGGCAACCCCATATAAATATTGGATGATAAAAGCTAGATCATCATTTCTACCCCCAAGGCCTCACGTCAAGGTATTTATTTACCTTATCCAACCAAACTCTCACTAAAATACCTAGATCCCCATCAAAATTTTGAATAACTACTTTCCCCAGATCATCATGTATTTTACATGCCCATGGTACCTTTTTCCTTGTTTAAACACTAGTCATTCTCTTAATCTCATTTCCCTTATGGAATTATGTGTATGTGTCAAATACTCATCATAATATTCCATTACATCTCAATGAGTTTAAGGTTGGTCTTCCACTTCAAGGGAATTATTCCCATCCTTTCCCTTCACTATTTGAGGGAATGTAGTCATGATCTCCATTAAATAATCTTGGGCTTAAATAAGACTCTCAAACCTAGTCTTATACATGTCATTGTTTGGCATAAGTATTTGAATCCCACACATGGAAAATACATGGATATGATACCAATGTAATTTCCCCAAATTATGATAAATGACTAAAACAAGGGTTTTCCACAAATCCTTAGAATTCTATAATTTATTTCAAGATTATAAGATTTAAAATCAGCAAACCCTAGTGGGGAAGAATAATCCAAATTTTAATCAAACACACTCCAATGCAACCCCAAAATTGTTGAATATGAAGCTAAATCAAAATCCATCTTTTGGTAAAGTATAAATGGTGATATGATTCAATACTAACCTTACAATAATTTTGATTTTTTATTTCCAGTATAGTTTTGTTTCCTTTTTCAAATATTCCTTGTAATCCGTACAAATACTCACAAATAAATATAAATAACTACAAAAATAATTTAAAATTAAATACCCCAAAATTAGCCCCTTCAAAGGCCTTCAAAATCCTCTAACGCAAGTTGCCAATATTAAAAAAAAAATCTAATAAATTTATGAATATTCTATGGCATATAATGGTCCTCAAACCATAAAAATTATCCCACAAATAAATTTCCAACACTAGAAAAAATTGATAAAAATACCTCTAAACCCTAGAAGATGATTTAAAAATAAATAAACCCTCTAAAGAGGGGTCTTAAACCCTCCAATAAATTTTCCACCATAGGAATGGATCCCAAAACTATAAAACAACATCCATCATTAAATCTCTTACCTTTTTGACCTATAAAATCCAATGACCAAGTTTTTAAGGTGTTCGCCAATCTTCTAAAAAAGGTGGTGTTCCAAAACACCTTTGTAATACTAATTGCAAGTAACCATGAAAATATGAGTCACAATTATATATTTGAATATAGTTTCCCTCAATGAAGTAATGGAGATTTTCATCCAAAAACACTTGTTACACTTGAATGTTTTCATCCTCAAGTAACTTTAAACAAGCTTGACATACTTGATCATTAGTTCAATATCAAAAAAATGCATAATCCCTTAAAATGAACTAGTTTTTTCCTTTTATATTCAATATCCAAGTGTAGTACACAAAATTAGGAGAATAATCTCCAATTTTTTTAAAATAAAAAAGCCTCATAAAATTCACTTTAGGCCTTAAGTGATCATGACCCTCAAAATGGTCTCAACTAGAAATTATATCATAAATAATTTTTTTATTAAATACTCTTGAAACTCTCAAATGTTCTCTTTTTTACCTATGATTTACGTATCCCTTGGGAATAAAAAGGATAAGGGTTTTATCCTAAGATTAGTTTGAAAAGGAGGACATTACAGTCCTCCCTTTCCAAAATTGCTTACCCATAAGTAAATGTAAACTTGTGTGTTGAAGGATGGTTACTACTTCCCAATTTGCATCTTTTAAAGGTATATATTTCCATTAAGCCATGTATTTTTTATGGTTCAATTGTAGATCCTCCTCTCATGAACCAAAAGGATATTTTTTGGAATCAAAACAAAATTACCTTCATCATCAAGAGGTAGTAAATCAATGGAAGGTGTTATGTGTTTTCCAAGAGCCATTTTTAGGAAATGAACATGGAAAACATTATGGATATTGATTTATTATGGTAATTATATCTCAAATTCTACCTTACCCACCCTTCCCAAAATATCATATGGCCCATCAAAATGTGGCCTCAACTTTTTTGCTCCACTTTGTTTGAGGGAGGATTGTTTATAATGCGACAACCTTAAATAGACCATGTCTCCTTCCTTGAATTACCTCTCCACACTATTTTAATATGCATAAATCTATTGTTGATTTTTCACTTATTGCAAATTATTCTTAAGTTGGTCCAAAATTTTAGAAATCTATTGTACCAAATCAATAGCTCAAGGCACCATACTATCCTTCAAAATGAGATCAAAATATTTAAGAGCTTCATATCCATATAAATCTTTTAAGGGTGACATACCAATAAACATGTCATTGGAAGTATTGTAGAAATTAGTTTTCATGTACAAATATCTAAACCACACTATTTTTCTCCCTAAAACATTATTCTTTAGGTACCTTTCCACCCACTTATTGACAATATAAATTTATCCATCTATTTGGGGGTGGTAACTAGTTCTTGGAAGCAATTTTGGACCTATAAATATGAAAAATATTGCCAAAAGTGAATCATAAACCAATCTTCCCTATCAATTATTATTATTTTAGGAAATACATGAAACTTTAATACCTCTTTGAAAAATAATTATGCTATATAAGGGGCATTTTAATTCGAAACAAGTGCAAAATAATGAGCATATTTTGTCAACCTATACACCACTAGAAAAATTCCCCATTTAGCTTGTGATATGGGAAACCTTGTGATTAAATCCATGGTTATGCTATCCCATTTTTGGTTGGGAATAAGGAGAGGTTTCAAGAGATAATCTAGAAATGTATCCATCCCCTTATTCTTTTGACACACCACACACTCCTAGACAAGTGATAGAATATCTCCCTTTAACATTTCCATGTTAATTTTTTTGTCACCTACTTGTATGCCTTTAAGTACCCTTGATGATAGTCTATAGTATTATATTTATTATCCCATATAATTTCGAATTTTAAGTTAGAGAAAGGGATTAAAATTATTATGCCCATATAAAAAATTAGATCCTTATGCACCTTATATTTTTCGTCCACCACCTTACCTTCTAAAATATTTATAGCCCACTTATCCCTTGCATACTAACCTATATTTATAGCCCTCCAATATATTTTTAACTCACTCAAGGATCATAAATAAGACCTTATTGACAAGGCATTACCCACCTTATGATTTTTACATTTCACATAGTCAATATCAAAGTTATAGGATTGTTTACTCACCCATTTTCTTTACCTAAAATTCAAAATAGATTGTGTGAGGAAGTTTTGTAAATACATGAAATGGAGGAGATATTACCCAAATTTACCTTAAATCCACTATTTTCCTTTGTGGGCAGCCTATATCTTGCAAACACTTTAACATATATGAAGTTATGAGTGCCTCAATTATCCATTAGCATGGTCAAGCTTTTGCCTCTAAGAGTCCATTTCCCATGGAATGAATGGCATATTGAATCAATAGATAGTTTGGTAATTATCTCTTTCTTTGTAACTTTTTGTCTATTCTCTTTTTTCTGTGCAAATACTCTTCAAATTTGGACTTTCCTAGCTCCATATTTTCCCTTTTTGGTAAAAAAAATATGATTTTCACCGCTTTGTGTCTACCCCTCAATTTAAAATTTTTATGCCTCCAAAATTTGTAAATTTTCTAAGTTTATTGATTTTTACTCCATCTAGTTGATATGAATATTTACTAAATTTTCATGCTCAAACTCCCCATACAATGACCGATGCATGCCAATATGAAAATTTGTTTTTGGCTGCCTAGTAACCACCAATTTTTTATGATTATCATACTGGTGAAGTAGCTTCCCTTTGTATTATTTCACAAAATCAAATTGACTTATTTATTAATGAAGATCATAGAAAAATATATACAAAACATTTTACCTTAATAGGGTAACCAACCTATTTGAAAGGGAGGAAAAATAATATCCTAAAAAAGACATACAGGTGTAACATAATGGCTAAACATAAATAATGTAAAATATCCTACACACTATGGTAAAATTCTTGCCCCCCCTTATTACATTATTTTTACAAATTTGCCCCATAAATAGCTCAAATTTTACCTTTCTAAGGGATTTGGTGAGTATATCAGCTATATATGCATTTGTTGGGTAGTATTAGAGCTGGATGTGATCTTTTAAGACTTGATCCCAAATGTAGTGACATTAAACCTCAATGTGTTATGTTCTTTCATGTAAAATAAGATTCTTCCAAAGCTTCAACACACTATGATTGTACCAATAAAGGATAGGTGGCTTCTCTTCCCTAATGCCCATATTAGCCATAATGCAATGTAATCATATCACCTCACACACATCTCCACATGTAGCATGATACTCTACCTCAATGGATGAGAGAGAAATAATAATTTTATTCTTACTGATCCATGAGATAGATATATATCTAAGGTGAAAACGTATCTTGATTTTGACTTTCTATCATCAATAGATTTGCATAGTCTGAGTCAGTCTATCCCTATAAGAACTAACAATTCTTCTTGTATTCTAGACCATACTAAAGTGTAACTTAGACATATCTCAAAACATGATTTCTTCTAACCCAATGACATTTATTCTACTCTTGCATGAATCTAGAGAGATAGGTTGTAGTAAAACATATGTATGATCAAGCGTAGGTTAAGTAGATGAGACTCCTAATGAGCTATCTGTAGAGAGTTGCATCTACTTCAGGTGAGTCTTAGAATCGAGAGAGTTGTAAAACTTTATCCATTGGTGTTGAAATAGGTTTAAAATCTAACATTTTATATTTTTCCAAGAGACTCTTGCCATGTTTTTTTTGGGAGACAAAAATGCGATTCTTTTTCTACCATATCTCCAAGCTAAGATAGTAATAGAGTAGCACAAAATTAATAATTTAAAAGGATAGTTTGAGGTCACTCTTCCCAATATCAATCTAATATTTTTAGTGATCACAAGATCATCTACATAAAAAACAAGAATGATGTTTTTACTCCTTACCTTCTTTATGTACAAGTTGGAATCTGAGGGGATATGAGTAAAACCATGCTATAAAAGGTGATCATAAATCTTAATGTACCATGCCCTAGGAGTTTGTTGCAGTCTATATAGTGATTTGATGAGATGATATACATTTTTAAGATGTTTTTCATCAATAAATCCTTTTGGTTGGGTCATGTACACTTCTTCTTTGAGATCACATTTTAGGAAATCACTCTTGATGTCTATCTACTAAATTTTTCATCCATTCTATGCTACCATTGCATAAACAAATCTAATGCTCTTGCTATTCATAATTGGTAAGAAGTTTTTTTCATTGCCAATGCCTTCTTTCTGAGCATATCCCTTTGGTACAAGTCATTTTTTAAATTTGTCTATAGATCCATTTGCCTTGTATTTAGTTTTAAAATCCCATTTTTAGCCTATGGGTTTCTTTCATGTAGGTAGATGGATAGGTTCCCAAGTCTGATTATACATGAGTTAGTCATACTCAACATCCATGGAGTGAGTCATACTCAACATCCATGGCTTTCTTCCACTTAGGTTAACTTAGTGCTTCTCAAACATTATCAGGTTCAAAACTATTAACTACTATACTCATGAGAGCAAAATTTACCTCATTTCTTGTCTAAATACTCATTTTGACTTTGAATGAATTATTCTGGGGAGATTGCACATGGGAGTCTTTGATGGTGATTTGTAGTTACTTCAAACAAGAAATATATTGTTGATGTGAAGAACTACTTTGTTGATGTGAATAGCTAATTGGTGGGTGTATATTAACATTTTCTAAATCTCCAAGATCAACATACATTTCTCTTTAAAACTCATATTTTCTATAAGAAGTCTCCTCATCTTTTGACTCAAAGCGTAATTGGTAAGAGATGGTTGGTGTTGATTCTTCCTTTTGCATCACTAAGTCAAAGAATGACTCATCACAAACCACATCTCTAATTTTGTATATTTTCTTCATCTCAAGATCCTTTAGATGATATAATTTTTACGTAGTGCTATATCCCAATAAGATGCATGGGAGTTTTTTATCTTGCATTTATTCCTCTTTTGAGCTCAAACATGCATATATAATATGCAATCAAAAGCTCATAGATGAGAAATTGATGTATTTTTACCACTCCATACCTTTTCTATAGCTTTATCCTATAGAATATTTATTGGTACCCTATTCAGAAGATAAATAGTTATCTTAATTATTTCTATCTAATATCATTTCTCGATATTTGTTATTGATATCATGTAGTAAGTCATTTCCATTATTGTGAAATTGTGTTGATCACCAATGCCATCATGTTGAGGCATATAGGGATAAATTAAATTTTGTTTGATGCCTTATTTATTTAGGAATGCCAATAAATTCTTTGATGTGAATTCCCCCTTTCATTTGAGTGAAGGATAAGAAGAGGTTGTCCAATCTCCTTCAAAACCTGCTTATAGAAGACCTAGAAATGATGAAGGGCCTCACTCTTCTTATTCAATAAAAACACCCATGTATTTTGGGAAAATTCATTTATAAATACTTATAAGTACTTATATCTTGAAAATTAAGTATGTAATGGTCCATTCACATCAATATGAACAACTTCTAAACATTTCTTGGCATGAAAGGTGTTTGTCTTAAATTGATCCCTATGTTTTTTACTTGTAATACATCTACGGAAAATGGGTAAGGAATTGGACAACATGGGAATTCCATGTACCATCATTTTTGAACTTAGCTAGTACAAAGATCTAGTAAATAGGTGAGCATAATGATTGGGCTAGAGAGTAGTAGATTCTACCATAGAGGCAAATATAACTACTATAAAAGACGAAATAACATCTAAAGAAAATAATTCATCTTTCAAAAAAATTATAGCAAGAGCCATACCTTATTGTGAAATTAAGTAGGATTTGATGCCATTATCAACTAGAAACTTGACCTTCAGATGATGATTCAAATTTTGATTTATTGATAAGAGGTTGGATGTCAATCCAAGAATATGTAGTACCTTTAAGAGTGTAAATTTTTGTATTCTAAGAGGAATGGTGACTTATCCTTTTCCTTATACAATATATTCTTTATCATCAATGATCCTAACCTGATCTCTAGTCAGTTGGTCTATTAGTGAATCAAACAAATTCATGACACTTGAAATGTGTTTAGTGGCACCTAAGTCTTTCAACTAGATAATCATCATGGGTTATGAGGTCTACGAGACTAGAAATAAATTTTTATGTGCATTATAATTATCTTCTTCAGGTGTATCCTCATTAGATCCATCATCTTGTTGATCTGTGAGATTCCTTTCTACTTCCACCCATAGGGACATATTTTCAGTTTCTAAGAATCATCATGCCCTCATGTGTTTTATTTACTAGAATACTCTTGTTTTAGGCCATTATATATTTAGCTGTACATATCATCAGTATTGGTTTAACATATGTACCACCACCTCTTTGACTTTTGTGATTTATGATGATGTTGAGATTGTTATTATTTTTGTTACTATGGTTTGTTCTCTAAAAATTCCTTGTTAGACTTATAAACTCATTACTATTTTGAGATAAGAGCTTTGTCTTACAACTAATCCTAGACTGATTTGATGGTTTCTTCTTAATAATATAGATTCATAAGCTCTTTGAATGACAATATCTACTTAGAGATATTTAGCATCATGAAAAATACTCTAAATTTGGAAGGTAGTGCTCTCAAGGTGATTGAGAATAATATTTGGTCATCTACCATCTCACTGAGTGCTAACACGTTCACAGCTCAACCACTCAATTTAAGAATTCCTTATCTTTCTCATCAGAATCCATAGAGAGTGTGTGAAGTATCAACTATAGATGGAAGATCTTTGTCTTATTTTTAACCTCATAGATGGTTGCTAATTTATTCCACATTATTTTTGCTCTATTTGAATCCCTCACATGTGGTTGCACATCATCAATGATTCTTGACATAATAAAAAGTCATGCTTTGGAATTAGTTATTTCATATTTTTTGAGTGCATTGAGATTGGTAGGAACTTGCTCGGTCCTTATCATGATGCACAATAGTTCTTCAAATTGAAGTATGGTGTGCATCTTCATTTTTTTGGTGGTATAGTTTAGCCATTTTATAATTTGGGCATCAGATAAGAGTAGATATGGAGTAGACATTGTAAATAAAAATAATTATTTTATTTCTATGAGAGAAAATTAAAAGTCCTTTTACTCACTAGTGGGAAAATTGAGCTTGGAGATGAATTCAATAATTATGTGCTGAGAAACGGTGACACCTCCTAGAGCGATCAACCTCATGTTTAAAGTATGTATCATATATGTGTTTGAGTTCTACTTATATTATCCTTGATTAGAAGTTCACATTAAATAAAAAAATATTTCAGAAGTCCTTTTTAGATTATCTCATCAAACTAAAGGTTCCCACTGTCATGGAGGGCTTCTAGAAAGGCAAATTAGAAACTAGAGCTCTCTCGAGTATCATGATGGTTTTTCACAACCTATAAGTATCCTTAGTGTATTTCATTGGTATTAACATTATCCTTCATGTTATACATACGTGGCAGTCTCCACATAGTTCATTTCAAGGCTTTAATGCTCTACAAGTTATTCTAAAATTATATTTCTTTGCGTCTATGAAATCTTCCTCTCTTGACAACTATTGTATGTCTCTAATTTTTATCTTCACCCTTCAGGCATGGCTATGTCATATTTTTCTCAAGCTTTACCACTTTGTCGCTTTAGTTTCTACTCCACTCACTCTATTCATGATTTTACTAGCTTCTAACCATATTGCTACTTTCAACTTTATTGTATATGTCATGATACCAAATTGATGCAAATGGAATGCTTTTACAGCATAAAGGCTTGGCTAGGATTTTCCATCACCTTACTTACTTATATGAAGATCAAAATACTTTGATTAGATTACATACTAGGTACTAATTAGGTTTTCAATTTTATATGCAAAATATTGACGCATCTATTAGAGTTACGTTATCTCTATTGTACACATAGTCATCATTCTGCATTTATTTTTAATGTTGTCTTACCTTCCAAACCATAATTTTCATCCAAGATTTAGTTATTTCAGAACACATGGAACATTTTGGCTTCTTCTAAGCTTTTGGAATGTTGCTTCAACACTACTTTGTTGATACTAGGCCTTTCACCTAAACCTCCATGCTTTGTAGGCAAGAGAAATCATTCATTGTCTTCAGACTCAAGCAGGCTATTTTTCACTGATCAAACTCTTGATGCTCTGATACCATATTTCTACAAAAAATCAACTTGATTGATTTATTCATGAAGAACATATTAGAATATATACAAAACATTTTACCTAAATTAGGTAACCAACCTACTAGGAAGGGAGGAAAAATATTATTTTAAAAAATACATATAGTTGCAATATAAATGGTTAAACATAAACATCCTATAAATAATATAAAATATCTTATATTCTATGCTAACATGTATAATGAGAAAATAGGCTTAGTTGGTTGATTTAATGGTTGCCCTTTATATAATTGGAAGTCCTTTTTAGGTGCCATTAATATTTATTATTTTTGTGCCTCTACCTTCTTACAATAATCCTTAATGATATTCTCAAGAAGATCATCATATGTCCCAATTATGTCATGCCCTTGTGATTTCCATTGACAATGCCACCATTTATGGGTATCCTCATTCAAATGTTGGATGATGAAAGTTAGAGCCTCCTTTCTACCACTAGGCCTTAATTCAAGGTATTAACTTACCTTGTCCACCCAAAATCCCAATAAAATACCTAGATCCCCATCAAAATTTGGGAGAACTATTTTCCCCAAATCATCATGCATGGCTACATGCCCATGGTGCCCTTTTCCTTATTTCAATGTTAGCCATTCTCTAAATCTCCTTCACATTTTCAATAAGGATGTATGTGTCAAATACTTATCACAATATTCCATTAGATCCCTTTGAATTAAAGCTTGTCCCTCCAACTAAATGGGTCGATTCCAATCCTTTCCCTTCACTATTTGAGGGAATGTAGTCATGGTCCCCATAAAACAATCATGGGCCTGAATAAAACTCTCAACCCTAGTGTTGTCCATGTCACTAGTTGATATAAGTCTTTGAATCCTATAGACGGCCAAGATATGGCTCTGATACCAATCTAATATCATAAAATTGGTTCAAATGACACAAATAAGGGTTTTTCACAAATCCTAATAATTATATAATTAATTTCTAGATTCTAATATTTATAATTAGAAAAGCTTAACTATGAATAGTAAACCAAATTCAAATCAAACACACTCAAATTCAACCCCAAAAAAATGTTGATTCTGAAATTGAAATAAAATACCTCTTTTCAAAAGGTACAAATGGAGATATGACTAAATATTACCCTTGAAATAATTCAAATTTTTTCTTGCCAATACAATTGCATTTCCTTCATTAATTTTGCCTTCTAACCCTTATAAATACTCAAAAATAATTATAATAATTTTTAGAAATAATTTAGAATGAAATTCCCCCAATTTATGCCCTATAAATGCCTTCAAAATCCTCTAATGCAACTCATCAATATTGGGAAAATAATATATAATGAATTTTTGAATATTTTAGGGCATGGTATGGCCCTTAAACACAATAAATTATTCCATAAATAGATCACCAAATCTAAAAAAAATTGATAAAAATACCTATAAACCATCGAAGAGAGTTATAAAGTAAAGCATCCCTCTATTCAATTCTCCACCCTAGGGATGGCTCCCAAAATCAGCAAACAACCTCCACAAGAAAGTCGCTCACCTATTTTACCCAAAAAAATGTAATAACCAAGATTCAAAGGGGCTCATCAATATTTTAAATAAGGTCATGTTCAAAATCACCTTTGTAAGACCAATTGCATGTGACCATGTGAATTTGAACCATATTTATAGTCCTTGAATAGAGCTACCCTCAATGAGTTAATTGAGGTTTTCATCCCCAAACCCTTGGTACACTTGAAGTTTTTCATCCTCAACTCACTTTGAACAAAAATAACAAATTTGATCATAAATTTAATATCAAAAAAATGCATAATCCCTTAAAATTCAAATTAACATCTCTTTTCATTTTATACACAACCTCCAAGTGTATCACCCACAATTAGGAGGTATAATCTCCTTTTTTTATAAATACAAAATCCTCCTTATAAAATTAAATTTAGGCGCTAAATGCCCATGACCCTCAAAAATTCCCCAACTAGAAATTAGATCATAACGTGATTTTCTATAAAATGCTCTTGAATCTCTTAAATGTTCCCATGTTTACCTCTAATTTCCTTATCCCTTGGGAACAAAAAGGCTAAGGGTCCTCTCCCAAGACTATTTCTTTGCATAATAAATTATTTATTATTTATAGATGCATAGGAAAAGAATTATTTTACTTGTCCATGTTAAAATGATAAAGTATATGATACTTATGTATAACTTTGAAAAGTTTCATTTGAAAATAAAGTAACAATAGAAAGGTAGGGTTTTTTGATTATATCATTTTACTGCATATCATTAATAAACCTTTTTCTAATAGGAAACCAAAAAAAAACCCTTATAATAATGATATCATGGTTTTGAATCTCAACCTATAAATTTAAATCCATAGAAAAAAATGCCCACTACAACATCTGAAAAAATGTTTATTTTTCCAATTCTATTATTTGTTATATATTTTTATTTAGCAATAAATATTTTATGCTAATAGGTTTAAAAATTGGTATCTATATCAATATGTTAAATATGTGAATGTATGCTCAGGATCAGGAATATGATCTAAATTTCTTTTATAAAATATTATGTTAGTTAGATAATAGTGCAGACCATTCATATTTGTTGACCATAGACTCATCCTAGTTGATATGACTAATGATGGACATGAAAGGATGAAAAGAAGAAAAACATTAACACTAATATATTAGAATTATAATCCTAGAATATTTCTATAAATTACCATTGTAAGTGGACAACAAAACACATTATCTAAGTCTATTAACCACAACCCTCTTTGCATTGACTATCATGAAAATATAGTTGGTGTGCCCTATATGTTTGTGTGTCCTGAGTAGGCTAAGATATTTTAATTCAAATTATGTCACTCAAAATTTTTTGTTTTCCTTTTTTTCTTAAAAATATCTAAGGGTGCCTAAAAATCCTAAAACCTACAAAAAATAAAGGTATATAATGGGTTAAGCTAGACTCAACCACTCCCTTTATGATTGACCATTTCCTATGTATCTAGTACTTCAAATATGGAAATCAAGTCCATGTAGTTCCTACACATAGAGTTATTCTTCTATTTTGATCATTATGCAATTATAACTATAGCTTTGATACTTTACCATAATAGGTCTTAACCTATTTTGAGATGTTTTAGACTTGGCTCATGATTTCTCCTTATAAATAATCTTAAATTTGGATAGAGTAAGACATATTTAATCAATGTCCAATACTATGTTAGCTAGCAACCAAGTGATGAAATGTGGAGATAATGAATGACCTTTAATATGTATTTATAATAAAAACTTTTGAAATTTTGCTTTAAGTATCCTTACGAAATGTGTGGGAAGACCCTAAAAAGTGATTTAAAATTTGGAAACTAGCCATTATTTAGTAGAAGACATGGCCACTCTAGGTGAATAGGTTAATGGCAGTAGTCCTATTTTCCTAGCATGGAGATGACCTAGAAGACCATATATAGTCATCATTAAATGGAGATCTAAGGATAGTGTGAAGTAAATTGAGCATTCAACTAGAGAATTTCTATGTAGCAACGATGATAAACAAATGGTCAAGCCTGCATGTAGATGAAGGGTTAGAGGAATGATAAAGAAGGGTCATGTATTTGGGCACAAGTAATATAGTTAAAGACGCATTAAAAATTAGAATTATCACTTAATGTTTTTACAACTATAGTAAAATTCTCCAAACATAGTAGGGCCAGGTACCTACCTATAGCAATAGTAAAACTTTGTCTAGGTATGTAAATAAAGTTTTACTTGAGTGACAACATGTCTTATTGGGATGTAGAATTGGATTTATTAAGTAATTCCACCCTTTTATACAATAGTTTCAAATTTTAAAGCTAGGTAATTCTTGATTCCATATGTCTATAAGCTTCATATTACATGATCCTAAAGAGGTTTCTAGGTGATCTCATGTGTTCTTTTCAAATGAGCAAGAATTGGGTATCGCTTTGTTCTTATTTCTAATAAAATTAGATGTGTGGGGTATATACATGTGTTAATAAACTAAATCACATTTCATTCTCTTACACCTTTGGATCCAATAACTTGAACCCATTTAAAAACAAATATTTTATTCCATACCTCTTAATTCGATTCAATGATTGTAGGCACAATTTATGAATAAAAGAGTTCGCATTAAGAATTTCTATTTATCAATTAAAAATACTTCAAATAAAAGAATGTATACAATATTATAATTATTTAGACATGATAATGACTCTTAATCAAACTTACTATTCAAATTCTACATCATAATGAAAGTTACATGGTGGAATTGCACTCTACTCTTCCTCCCAATTCGAATACAAGATATAAATAGAAATAAAATATTATGAGTGAAACTATCTATATACACTAATTTGATTTTTAATATAATAAAAAATTTGAGTCACGTGGTATAGTTATAAGAACATTTATTCAAACAATACAAAGAACATTCACTTACCAAGTACTTGTTTGTATTTTCATTGGATACAACAATTTGATAATATAGATAAATATCTTACAAGAGTTATGATTATGTAGTAGGATAAAAGGAAACATGTCTAAAAGGTTAGATCTTTAATTTTTTATGTATATTATATATTTGACTAAAAACAATAGATTTGTTGTTTAAAACTTCTAATTTTTTGTTAATCTAATAACTTTCTACACATTAAATTTTGATATAATACGTTGGGAATTATTTTAACATCATATTATTTTTGATAGATTCAAATCACCAAATGTAATGTGTAAAAATGGGAAAATATTTGCTTCTTATAGAAGTAAAAAATTTAATTAAGAGTAAATTAAAATAAAATGTTTATATAAATCACTTGAATAAATTGAATAGCCATAATATAATAGTAAAGTTTTAAATTATATTTAACTATTATTTATTCATATTTTTATACTGATAGAAAAGAGATGGTAAAGATACAGTCTATCTAGAACATAGCTTTTTCAGATAAAGCCTATACCATATCAATATGTTCAAAGTCATTGAAAAATAAGTATTAAGTAAACATATTTTTGCACTATTGCAGTTTCCATAGTTTATGAAAAGCATGACAATAAAAATATCAAAATTGTCAAAGTAATGGGAATTTGAACATAATGTCTAATGGATATGTGCAATTATAAATTTGGAATTAGTTTAGGATACTTAATTAGATATTGTAATCATTCAAAACAAAGTTTGCTCAACATTAGGAATGTCAAAAATCTATTGTGTCATTTTTTCATATTCTTGTAATATTGTGAAGTAAAAAAAGTGGTAATAGATTATTAATGCATTGAATAACTATCTATTTTCATTTTGAAAACATTTAAGCAAGGAAAAATGTAAATCAACTTACTGAATTTGAATTGTGGCTCATTGTTGTTTAATCAAAAAGATAGTATTATCCATTCCAAATTTAAATGTGTTATTCATTTAGAATTTTTCAAAATATAAATAGAGTTGATAAATGTCTTTTTTATATTTTTAAAATGATATAGTTGTTATATTTGGTAATATATTGTCAAACATAGGTTTATGTAATATATATTCAAATTTTTCATCTCTTGTATAAATGTTGCATGTCAATGCATGACATAGGAATGGCATAGAATTTTTGGGAATCTTATAAAATGTAAATTGTCAGGCTAGGTTTTTTTCCACATAGTGGTCTTACCTAAACATCTTTTTAGCTCACTTAGGTTAGTTAATTAAGTCATTACGGGTCATTTACCTTTAAGTGGGTTATAATTTTGAGTTAGGGTTTTACCTTTTTGGTGACCTAATCTCACCCTATATGTACTTTATTATTTCCTAATGTGGCTAATGAAAATATTTCCTTTATGGAATTTTCTTATTTTTAGAGCTCTGATTCTACCTCTACAGGAATTCGACATTCATCATGTCGCTGCTATTTAGAGATCTTGGCAAAATCTATCATAAATCCTAATTAGTATGAGGATCTATTATTAGTATTGCATGTTGGAATGAATTTAAAATTATCTCAAAGGGAACAATGTAATTTTTATTTTCCTTTAACGTTGTTGTAACCTATAATTGTTAGTGTTAGCTAGTGATTTATAAAATGGTAATTGAATGAAAAAAACATAATGTTAGTTTATTTTTAATATATAAAAAATTAAAAAATGGAGACTTTCCTTGATATTTGATGTTGTTATTATTTTCAAATGTTTTCTAGTACGATGGTTTCATTATTTAATTGTTCAAAAAATGAGGAAACATTTGCACAAAGAGTTCGATAATCTTTTGGCACATTCCATATAGCATTTTTTTAAATATGAAATGGTAATTTTTAATACATTATCTAATTTTGTACGTCATTACAAAAAAAATCATATTGTTTTCCAAGTTGAATCTGAAACTAAATAGCTATAATTAATTTGTAATGAAATATAGCTATAATGCAAGGAGAAGTAATATGTTAACAAATACAAGCTTCTAGTTGCAGTATTATGCTTTGATTCTCCATATTTGAAATATATATTAAACTATATGTTGGTTCATTGATAACTTATAATCAAAAATCCAAATGATCCTTATGGTTCATCTGGTTCTTTAATTTCATTTATTGTAATATCTAATGTAAATTTTATTTTTTTTAAATTATACGTATGTTTTCTATCATTTACTTTATAGTAAACAAAATGAAAAATTCAATATCTCATCTTTTGTCTTTCATATTTTATTTTGTATTTTATCAAAAAGTCTTAAATATGAACATTATTTTATGGAGTCATGTGTTGAAATTTTTTTATCAATTTATTGATAACATTAAATATTATTGTAATTTTATCAGGAAGGTCGACCAAGTCAGCGTGGAGTATCTATCACACCCTTATGTGATACTACTAAAACCAATGAATTTTTCTAAAATTTTAATCCAACTAATTTTCACTTCTACAATTACAATGAACCCATTACCCATTAGCTACGGTCACTAATAAGTTTACATCTACTTCCAAAAAATAATATTACATAGGCTCCAATAATTAATCATTTTAAATTAATATAGAAGCTCCACCAAATTATTATTCATTTTCTAAACGAAAAGTTATGATCATAGAACCTATGAATTATAGGCCCAAAAAATACAATACTTATAAAGTTAGGCCATTTCCAAGGATCATAATTCCATTTACCAAGTCCAATGTTTCTAAATGTGTAGTCAAACATAAATTTCCTAAGGTTGAATAAAATGCCTAAACATCTTCCTCTAGACCATCATGCATCTGGTGTCCTCAAATTATAACATCCACTTCAATGGAATTTTCAAGGCATAAATCTTTGTAACTTAATTACTTAAATGCCTAGTCCATTTGATAGGACATTAGCTCTAATGCAAGGCTCACAAGGTTCATCAATAACCATATAAATGACTTGTAAGTCTTCATAGAGACTTTACTAAATCCATTCACAAATTAAACAAACTATGAATGGTCTAAGTCAAAAAAAGTGATCAAGCCTTAGAAGCAAATCTAAATTTTAGTGGATAAATCTAAAAAATGCCAAGCTAATATTTTAATGCTAATCCATAAAAAATGCAAACCCAAGCAACTAAGACATAAAAATATTTTTGTTAAGTCTATAGGTATATGTAATGAAAATAGGAACTAAGTTTGAACTAAAATTACATTTATAAATTTTAAAACTACCATGTTTTACCCAAGGGGTTACCTTATATATTTAACTTAAAAAGTATGAATGTACTTAAATGTGAGGTGATTTAGTATTTCATTTAAGAAATATGAAATAACTTAATACGAGGAGTTAAATCTCTAAGTCTTCAGAAATCTCCACATAAGAGTATACTCAAAATATAATTGTCCATAATTCATCATACTAATGATGAATAATCATGACCCTCACTAATTTCACAACTTAAAAACACTGATCTATTCCCTAAGAGAGAACCAACTGAGTTATAAGGGTCTATCTCATGTTCAATCCCATTTATTAAAGTTTTCATAGTTAATAAGGATTAATATCTATACCCAAGTGTTTATTACCTTAATCCTTATATCACTTAATTAATTACACTTATAATCCTTTTTGAGTCATTTGTTAATGATCAAAATACAACATTAAGGTCATTCAAACCTTGTATTGATTATACAAGAAGATACTAAATTTAATGTTGAGGTTCCCTGTTAATTACAAGGGCTCATAAGTCCAATATAATGTATATTCTTATTGTATTTACTACCTAAATATGTACACTCATGTAATTTTTAGATTGTTCTTGTCATCAAGGTCATATTATTAAGCTTTCTCTCTATGACACTTAAATATATTGCCATAAATTGCTTCAAATCTTAAGATTAACCATTTATTATGTTGCTCTCTCATGAAATACATTATCCCTCATAATGAATAAGAATAATCATAAATACGACCAATCAAGATCCAATGGTAAACTAGTCTAACTTGTTAAGCCAACCAACCAAGTTGTCGAACCCCCTTTAATTTGAAGGGATATTCAAATTATCTCATTCTTGTTGTCAAAGAAGTGATTTGTGATCATTTACTCCTCTATCTTCATCAACCACTCACAATAGATCTAAGATTGTGTCCCATATTATTCTTTGAATACAAGACTACTTTTCTTTTGATACCATTTACTCTTCTACAAGTTGTAAATTCAACATCTATTACTTGTAGTAGCCTCTATTCTTGTTATACAAGTTATTTTAGCTATTTTATTTCTTGTTTTTAATTAGTTTAGCTATTGATTGGTAATGTTTCTTTCTTGTTACCAGTGTTTTTATTGTCACAATCCACCTACTCATTTTGATCTCTTTAAAAAATGTAGAGGTTCATAGCTCAATTACTAATTTGTGTTAGGTATTTCATATTTCTAATTCTTCATATTTGTATTCTCTTGGATATTCGTAACCCACTTGGATGAAAAATAATTTCGAACTGACATAGATTTAATCATGGCTACTACTAGAATTAAAATTGCAAATTATAGTTACATTACACATTGATGAATTCTAATCTCTTGGATTCTCATTTTAATTTATGCACATATGAATAAAATCCTCATAAACCAATAATATAATATTATGTTTATGTTACGTATGCACTAGGTGATAATAAATAGCATCCAACATGTCACACACTTGGTCACACCTAAAGTGAATTTCATTTCAAATCCATGTCCAGAATCTATCTTCATTGTAGTTGTCCATTTTTGAATCTCCCACTTGTGCCATGTTGAATCATATGATGCACTGATAGAATTATATTTAATATGCATCGATTGAAATGAATTTTCAAGCCAAGATTTATTATTAATGTTTACTTATAATCATGTTGTCTATTTATTTTTAATAGTGAAATAACTGAAGTAAATTAAATATCATTTTTTTAATACTACTTAAATAAATTAAATACTATTTTTTCAATATTACTTATATCCTTATACTAAAACTTGGACACTCATTAGCTTATATAGGATATTCTTCTATCTCTAGTCCTAGTTTGTTGAGTGGAATAACAGAGCTTCCATATGGATAGACCTATTTTAACAAGTCCACAAGCTATTCTCTGATGGAAGACTTGATCTTGATTTTATTGGTATTGATTTTTTCAATACTAATAATACCCTTACTCTATGATTTTTTCAATACTACTTATACTGTTATTTGTGGTAGTGGATGTTGCCATAATAACACAATCTAGCTTCCTCAACTTTTGGAAACATATAAAACCATAACTATAGCCATAGGTAGTTGATTAACATGTTTCAAAGATTGTTAACAAGTTACCTAACTTTTTTGTGTCTCAATGTAAGTATTTAAACGCATGTGTGTTATTTATATTGAAATAGTTTTATTTATATTGGGATTCTGTCTACTCATATAATAAATATGTTTCAAGACCATGACTTGGGTGTGAGGTGAGGTGTGTTTTTAGTGGAATTAGTTTGATTATGGTTATATGAGTAATGTTAATTCTCAAAAGTTTGAATTCTCAACATTTTAGGCCTATAACTATCACCAACATCATCATTTATAATAAATTGAATTATTTTATTGATATCCTTTGGCATAGGTAAGTATAACTACAAAATAGTAATATTTACATTGGATTTTAACAATTGAAAATTAGATTATAGTGTCTAATGTTGATTATATTTCACTAAGATTAGAGGTTTTGAAAGAATTTAGAAATATATAAATGTATTTATATATTGGTTTAAAGGTTTAATAAATTATGTATATTTTATAAATTATTAAAAATAATACATAAAATTATTCCATGAGATCATTAAATTTTTTTGGTGCATGTTTTCGAATCATTACATTCCATGAAATTATATTTTTAAGGCATTTTATGAATTACATTTTGTCATGGCCAATGTATGCTAGAGAGTGTTTGGTTAGGTTTAAAAAATTTAGATTTTCCTTTCAAAATTCATTTTTTATAAGTTATGCAATAATTATATTCCATGAAATCATGTCTTTAAAGCATTTTGTCAACCATATTTTTTCATGGTCAGTGTATGCTTGAAAGCTATTTCTCAAGTTGGATAATTTAAAATCATCCCTTAAAAACCTTTTTTTCATAAATTTTCTTGAGGCAATTTCTTTGTATGGAACAAAATGATGTGCATTTTATATGGTTTCACATTTCCCATAAATTTCAAATGAACCTTTTTAAAACAATTTGCATATCTATTATATGATTTTACATTCCTATAAATATTATTAGTGTGTTTTATCACATAGTAGAGGTTCCTTCTATAGGATTCCACATTTTTCTTTCATGTCTAAAATAGTCTTATGCCTATTTTATGTTCAAGAACACTTCGTCAAGTAAGGAGTTTGAGAGCATACTTTGAAAATCCTTATCATGCATGTCTTGTGATCATTTTATTCCATGAAATCAAGTCTTTTTGAGGAATTTTGTCAACTACATTTTAAAATATCTTATTAATTGTTAATTTCTCATAGCCATTATAATCCAATACCACTCCATGTTTCCATTATAGCTTACATCTCTTTTTCAATGCCTAAAAAATTGCATTACCTTCTACAGTTATCACATCATCATGTTTGGTAATTTTTTGTCATGTCCCCTCCCCTTCTTATTAATGTAAGTTTACTTAAAAATTACCTTATAATAATCGAATGGATGAAAAAAAATGTTTCTTACTAGTTTTAATGTACCCATGCCCATAAATATAAAAAAACATTCTAAAAATGTTATGCCATAGATTGTTGATCTCATCATAGGTATTGCAGAGATGCCCTTAATCCTTTTCATTTTTTAAAAGCATTAATTTTTTTATGTGTCTCCAAGATTTTTAGTTTTGTTCCTTTGATCATATTATAACCTTATCCTTTAAAATATAAAAATATAAGTATGCACTCCTAGCATGACCTAAAACCTTCATTTCTAATTCAACATAATGGTTTATTTCCTTCTAATAAAATTAAAAAACTCATATTCACTTCTTGTTTATGTAGTGTGAAACCCTCAACATAACAATCAAATAAAAAGTGGGAATGAAATAAGGAAAAGGTAACATTTAAAATTAGTAATTATATCATTATAAAATACAATAAATTTTGATAGATTATACATAGGCATCAACATCCTCATCATCACCCTCTCATTCCCCAAACTTGTCCCTTCCCATTCTTTCATTGATATATTCATCTAATTGAATGCCTATTTTTTTTTGAATGCTTATTTTATTTATGGAGATTAGGGGTTGTTAAATTAATAAAATTTTAAGCTTTAAAAGCTAACACATGGTTTTATCGACACTATATTTCCTTAAAAGTTTTTACTTATCTTGTAAAAAATTTAGTTGATAAACTAACTCTCTTCCCAACAATGATTTGAGAATCATCAAATAATTTTTAAGAACAAAATTTGGTGTATATTTTTTAGGTATTCCTTTGAGAAATTTTACGAAGACAATTCACATGCCTTTTATATCTTTCGACATTTTCATAAAAAAAGATAGAGGCATTTTTAGAACCATTTAAGGTACCTTTTTTATGTTTTCACATTTACCATACATTTCATTCAAGCATTTTGTTAATTATTTTTCATTCCTATTTTAAAATTCTTTGGTGATGGTTGAATTCCTTATGATGATTAAATGAATGTCAAAGTATTTGATCATTGAATTTGGTCATTTTTATCTTGTGATCCCTCTTTTGGATGTAGTTTTAAGAAAAAATATGTTATAATAGTCAAATGGATGAAAACATTAGAGTCATCCATTAATTTTTATGCACTCATGGACATTTCACCTCATCCAACATCACATTTCATCAGGTCCCATTATAGGACACCTATTGACATAACATAAACTATAAATATGTTGCATAACATATTTTTGAACTCAAAATAATTGAAACAAATATTTTTTTGTTATCTTATTCTTTTTTGAAAGTGCTAGAAACTTTCACATGTCACCAAGATTTTATTTTTATCTTATTATTTGATCTTTCTAGAAAGGGCACCCTAGTATTTTCTCATAAAACTTGAAAATATTCCTTGATACTTTCATGTTTATTACACTCTATATTATTTTTTTTCTCGATCACTTATTTCAGCCCTTAATAAGAACAAGAAGAAAAATATTGTGCACCCTTGGCATTCCTTATAACCTAAATTTCCAATTAGATTGAATAATTTCATTCTTTCAAATAAAATACCAAAGCCCAATTTCTTACATGATGTATAGATATAAGCTTCCTCATTTTCACCTTTTCCTTCCCCAATCCTACCTCCTCCATTGTGTTTCTTAATTTACTAGTCTAATAATATGCTTCATTTTAATAGAATGCATATTATTTTGTGGAGATTAGGGGTTGTAAAAACACTAAAAATATGAAATTTTGTAAATTACCTCAAGGTTTTCTCTTTATAACATATATGATACATTAGGATTGGTAAAATGAATTTCAACTATAGTAAATCTTGTAACTAATCCTAAACTGGTCTTTTAATCCCAAAATAGAAGATGTGATCCACATATTAGCTAAATTTGAGTAATGAAAAAGTTATTAAACATCATTTGACCATAACCAAATTAACTTAATAAAAATAAATCAATTGTTATAGAAAAACTAATATATTCAGAAGTTCTCACTTCTAGCTACCATCAACTATTTAGAAATAAATAATGGTAGTAGTGTGTATGTGTATGTGTATAAAAATATTCATGCCCATGAATAAGTTCAATCTAATAATTCTATCAGTGAGAACATGACTTGTTTTCATTCCCTTAATCTAAAATAATATGTTTACATGATAGAGAATGATATGCTTTTATTTTCTACTTGTGTTGAATTTGATAACCTATATCTCATGATGCTAAAAAATGAATGCATATGTGTTGTATACACTACAAAGTGTATTTGAAAAATTTAATGTTTCAAAATATGTAACTTTTTTTATTATTAAACTATGTGATCCTACATGAAATATACACTTAAGTGTATGTAAATTTGTATTTTTGTCCCTAAAAATTAAGTACATATGCATGACATATGGCTAAAAATCTGTCATAGTGTATAGATATATTTGAACCCATCTAAAAACTTTGAAACTTGCATTTTATCCCAAAATCTATTTTTTATATTAATTGAAGCTTAATTGTCTATGATAAGCCCACTAATGCCTCCCCATTTTGAGTTGAGGTATGTGACCTACAAGTTACTCATCTCAAAAATAAAGTGATATAGGGCCCTGAGAAGACCCAGTGGAAAACCTATTTAAATAGATTTAAGACGATTATGAATGAAATTATATGATGAATTGTATAAAATATGAATTTTTAATGTGTTAAATAACAAGAAAATCAAAGAATACAATGACAATCAATGTAGAGCTATAATATAAAAAAAATATGCTAAGTTTTGTACAATATATAAGAGATCAAATGTGTGGTGTTTATGTGCTTCCTAACTTCATTGTTGTCTACATAATGAAATATAAATAATGGAAGTGTATATGAATATATAAGGGAGAGATATGAAACATAATTTAAACCATTACAATATTTGGTAATAACCACTTCATAACTAATGAATTTCTTGACGTCAAGTCTTAACTATTATTACTAATGATATGAGGTCTATAGTAATGACACTGTAGGAGTTATGTTGTAGCATATAATTGGAGTTAGATATTTAATATTAGAATGTATGTGTGTAACCTAATGTTGGTTTTGTTAAGGATATAATGAGGTTATATATAAAACAATAGTAAACTATAGTAAAAAATACTGACCTAAATCTTCATCGATCAGTCACCCCACCTTCAATATAAATGTCCCCCATTGCATGCAAATTGTAGTAAGATATGTAATAATAAATTACAACTTGAACTTAGGTAAACCATCTTTCTTTGTAATGAACTCGACCTAATTTAAAAATATTAAAGAGAGTGATCTCTTTTCAATGTGTCAGTTTAACTTGAGATTCAATGACTTGATCTGATTCTACTAGGATGTTACAATTTAGTATTATATTCTTCTGCTAACAATCCTATGTAGGATTTGAGGTATCTAATAGAGTTTGAAAGTAATGGAGGGAAATCTTTGCATTGAAGACTAGATGTAACCCAAGGTAGGATGGATGATTGAACCCAAAATATTTATCTCCCACTTTCATTTTGATGGTATAGGTCCCGTACTAAAGTTTATTAAGTTTATGTTAAGGTCCTATTAGTTTTTTTTTATATAAGAATATCCAATATTGATGCTTATTATAGTGCTTGATGCTTATCGTGGCACTACTTATATGTTTTTTTAACTAATTATTGAATGATTTTCACTTATTGTTAAATGTGTTGATTCTACTCAATGAATAGGAAAACTTTATAAAAGTCATTTTGAGTTGAATAATTTTTTATTTTTAATGGAATAATAATATAATCTATGTTGATGGGTGTTAGATCTTGAAACCCAAAGGAAACATGCAAAGGGATATGTATAGTATAATTTTCTAAGGCTCTATTATATGTTTAATGAATAAAAGGAAGATTTTCATTCCAAGTGTATTAATTTTTAAAATTGTATATGAATAGAATGTTCATTATCATCCTATTTAACACTTTTATTTTTCCATTAGTCTATGGATGAAAGGAAATAATTATTTTCCACTTCGTGACTAGCATACAGTAAATCAATTTCCATAAATTATTCAATAAATTTGTATGTCTATGTTTCATAATGGTTTATGCAATTCCAAAGTGAATATAGACATTTTTAAAGCATAATTGAGATATTTATAGAGTTTATATTTATTTATAATAAGGTATGATAATTTTTATCTTCAAGAATATATCAACTAATACATAAAGACAATCATTTCCATCCTTGTATTAGGTCATCTTGAGAGAAAATACATGGAAATAAATTCCCATGGTGTTTTTAAAATTGATAGATTTGTGTGAAAACATTGCTTCTTATCAACCAACCATTAATTTTCACATGTGGTACATGACTTGATGTATTTGGATACATAATACCTAAGATGTTACCTAAAAAAGTACATCTACAACACCCAAAATCTCTTGTAACTTTGATAAAATGAACCTCCCATAATAGTTTTTTTTTTCTCTACCTCATGTGTAATTCATAATTACCTAAGGTGATATATGACTCAATCTTGCATCTAAAATATTGGAACTTAATTACTATAAAATAAATTCTAACAAATATATGAAAAATGCATGTTAAATAGATACAATTTTGATCATTCACTGACTTCATTTCCCCATACATCAAGTACATAAAGAAAATATTAAAATGATGGATGGCTTAGATAATATATGACTGGATTTGAATTTTCCTTCTTATTATTGATGTTCAAATGGAATTGTTGAAGATAAGAAGATCGTTTTTATGCCACTCTTGATAAAAATTATTTTGGTTCTTGAATAATTTAAGAAATTTATGATCTATGGCGATCATATTAACCTTGCCTAGGTACAATTCTTCCAATGCTTACATTCTTGAAAAATAGCATAAATTTCATGATCATAGGTTGGGTGGTTTTTTACCAGTATAGTGAAAATTTCATTATGGTTAAAAATTAGGTGACCATATCTAATGAGGAATAATCTAAATGAGATTTCATAAGTGACTACCACAATCTCAAATGGTTTATGATGTTTTTATTTCTAATACTAGAGGAACTATGGTATGGATTGACACCATAAGTAAGTTATTACATTTATAATTCATCATTAAGAGCACAAAAATTCTACCATATGTGATCATCTTTTTACATAGCTTAACACTAATAGTACTACCTTATGAACTACATTCGTTATGTGGTATAGATATTATCACTAATATATATGATAATGTCTATAGGATTTTCCTCATTTAGTGTATGATAATGGTAAATATATGGTTGACCAAGTAAAACATCACATATCTCTAATGGAGTTATGTTATAAAGAGATGTATCTCTAAAATTCTTTATTTTGTACATCAATTGACACTAATGAGAGATGTATTTCTTGTATCCTACACTAAATCAACAAATAAAGTAGATTTGTCAATGAGATATTAGTGTAAATGTCAATCTATGAACTATTTATGGAAAAAATAGTTTCTGTTGAATGCCATTGTTAATGATGAAGTATATTGGTTTATCTTTTATCCACATTTGAGAATGGAACAATATTTCTAATTAGTATTTTTTTTTTGGGATAGTAGAGTTGTATGTAGTACCCACCATGGTACTATTTTTAAATTCCATGATTTGCTTATCTTTTCCCAATGATTTCATATTTTTACCTAATGTTTCATGCTATAAAAATAGATTCTACATATCACAACACTCCTCATTGGAATGACTATGGTAGTTATGAACTTAATGCCACTTTATAATTTTGTACTAACTTTTATTATAATTTGATTATTGTTGTTACTTCTATAGAAGGTGTTTGGAGTTAATCCCCATACTATAATTCTTTTTGGAATATTTCGACTACTACTTGATCTAAGACTTAGAATATTATACCTTTGTGTTTACTTAAGACTAGCAAGCATATTTGTAGGATTATTTGATTGAAATTATTTTTAATAAATACATATTTAACTATATTTTTGGTCTCAATCTTTACTTATACTTTTTTTTTTAAAAACTATTATGAATCATAAATCCCATGTTTAGACACAAAGGTATGGAAGGTATCTTTTTATTATTGCACAAAGTTTTCTTTGCCTTGGCAAAAGTAAGATAACTTGATGTATTGATAATTTTAGTTGAACAAAAGGTAGTATGTTTTTTTGAGTGTTTCAAAAAAACCATTCCATGTGTATATAGATGTTTCTAAATTAACCTAATCTTTACAAGAGTTTTGTCCACCATTTATTAACCATTAAAGGAACTTTTAGAAGAGAAAATGTAGTAATTTATTGATAATTGAATCAATTAACGACATAATATGAAAAAAATAAATTTAAGATAATTATGTAGTGCATCTACATCTATTTTAACTTCAAAAATAGTGATGTCTAGATTTACTTGTACCTTGTATGGAATTTGACCACCAAAATAGCCAATAAGAATGAGAGTTGTTGAAAGGAGATTGTTACTTGAGAAGTAGTAAGAAATTATCAATGATGTTTACTCTTTCACATGCATGACATTATTCTAAATCTTCTTGTTATCTTTTCAATTAATCCTCTATCATCTTCAAGGACATTTATGAAGTTGGCGTCATCAAATACTTGTTTCCAATTTGATAACATGGAAGAAGGTATGATGAAGTATCACAAATATTTATTCCTAACTTCGTATAATAAGATATTATATGAATTTGAACACACACACACACACACACACACACACACACACACACACACACACACACACACACACACCATTTAGAAATGATATGAAGTGTGAGCTATGAGACTACTAATTTGGAGCCTCAAGTGGAGACATACTAGATAACTTCCTCATAAATTTAAGAGGGTTGTAAACATAATTAAATTATTAATGACAAAGGATATGAGGGTGTAATTCATTAATGTACAAGGAATGTAAATATTAATATGAAAACTAATGTAGAAATATAATAACAAAGTTTTATTATGTTAGGTTTTGTATAGTATCTAATACATTGAATAAGTGGTGTTTATGTGCTTACTAAATTCATTCTTGTCTACATAAGTAACAATAGATAATGGAAGTATAAATTAATATAAAATAGATGGATATGAAGTGTCAATTTAACCACTACAATATTTGGTAGAAACAACTTCATAACTGATGAATGTCATGAAATCACTTACTATGAATACTAATGAGTTGAAGTCTATAGTGCTAACACTGTAGGAGTTGTGTGGTAATGAAAAAAAAGAGTTAGATATTTCATATTGGCATGTATGTGTGGATCCCAATGTTAAGGATAATTATGTTATCATAATGTTAGATATGTAATAATTGCAAATTGTGGTAAGATCTAGTGACCTATATCCTCCTTGATCAAAAATATTTAATTGTGTTTTGTTATGTATAAATATGTAATCATGTATAATAATGCCAATCATGTGGAGAATATGTCATCATAGTTATGTAAATGTCATCAAAGCATTATGAAACATTTGTAATGCAAGGGATATTAGGGTCATAACAAGATAGATATATTAAATATGGATGATGTAGTAAAAATTACTAATAAGTTAACTAATTAAGACTATGTAGTAACGGTGCATGATATGTACCATAGCACCACACAAAACTAAGCAATCTCAAAAGGCTCTAATTATATATTATTCTTTGATGTCTAAATTTAAACATGCTTTAATTTAAGTTAACCATTTTGGAAATGTATGTACTAGGTTATATAAAATTTAAATTACAAGTTATAATCAATCTAATTTTAAGAAACCATGGATATAGAAATTTTCATGGTTTTTTTCCTACTAATAATACCTCCAAGATAAAATTGGAAGAATAGTTCTTTTTATTACTTTTTTATAGAAATGTTTAGTTATTGTTAAAATGAGAGTATATTTTTTTTTTAATTTGTAGATGTCTTTATTGTTGTTAAAACATATATGTATTCTTGACTAACTTAAAGGATTTCATCTTTCTTGCATATGATAATTCTTATCCTCATCCATTTTACAATCTATTTAGAAATAAATAACATTGAATACAAGTTTTTATGATTTATAATCAACTTTAATATAAAACATATAGATTCTCATTGATTAAATAAATGCATAGCTTTAAATTATCATCTTCATTAGACTTAAATTATGATAAAATACTATTACATTATACCTCTATTTCAAATTGGTTTAGGTACTCATTTTATATTGTATTAAACCTTATTATTTTTTTAATACATTGTTATATTATATTAGGCATTGCATTGCACCATTTTAAGATTGGGTTAAGTGCCTATTTCATGTAGTTTTGGAAATTCAATTTTGCATTACATTAACCTTTATTATTCTTACCCTATTTATATTACATTAGCCATTGAATAATGTCATTTCATGATTTCATTGGTCACTTGAGAATTGAGTTAAGGCTCTGTTAGATATTGATTTGGTTACTCACTTTATACTTTTAAGCATTATTATTTCATTGGTTTGAGTTACAATATTTTTACCACATTACACACTTCATTAAGCCTTATTGTATTAGATTAAGAATAAATTTCACATTGTTTATAAAACATTGTACTAGTCATTAGACTTTATCTTTTTTCTTGTTTTAAAAACCGTGTTTATAATTTATTAGGTTATTTTTATATTCCATTAGTATTATTATTTATAATATATTGGTTACTTAGTTTATACTATAAACCAAATATGGGCACATATTTTGAATGGTGTAAATATTTTTGGTTGTTATTTTCTTGGGTCCCATTTGTATATTGCATTACCTCAACTATTAACATAGTTTAATTTTATGTTCTCTTAAGATCAAATATGATGCATTAGGATTGTATTTAATATAATTTTATTTTGAATTCATTATTTTAAAAAAAAATAGATTGGGAGTATTGTGGTTTAATCTTATATTTTAGATTTCAAAACTTTATTATGTTTGGAATCTCATTTTTAGTGATTTTATGCTTTTGTAGTTGAAATGCAAAACATTTTAAATTGAAATGTGTTAGGATTTGAACTTCATTTTAATTGAGAATGAATTTATTTCATATAATTTTTGTAATTAAATACATTCTCAAATAAACTTATAAATTCAATGCATCCAAGTTCTGAAGAGAAGTTGTTTTGAACAACATTTTGATCTTTAATTAATATAATAATTTTTATTCTTCATTTTATTTATGTGTTTATGTTTTTAGGATAAAAATCACCATAATTATTTAAAATTGTTATCAGAGAAAGGTTTAAACATGTTTGAAGTTTCTTATCAGTAGATCCATCCGATAAAGAAATCCAAATCTAGAATTTTATTAGTCAATTATGGCAGCCATAAATTTTTGTACAAAATCAAATTTCATATTTTGATAGCATAGATTATGAATACCCAGGAATTAAAATGAAAACATGTTTTTATTCTCAATAATTATGGGAATTAGTGGATAATATTTATACAAAACCAATAGATGATCTAGATTTTAATGCCCTTACATAAGCACTAAAGGATCTTATGAAGGATAATATGAAGGAAGATTCAAAGGTGTCGTGGTTGATAAAAATATGAGAGAAAAAATAATTATTTCCAAGGATTGTATTAGTATTAAAATCCAAAAAATCCTTAGACATTCTAAAAAGAACATATCAAGGTTCCATCAACATGAAAATGGTAAGGCTACAAATACTTATGAGACATTTTGAATCTTAAAACTGCAAGATTTAAAGTTGGTCAATGAATTTTCCACTCCTGCATTGAATATTTTTAATCAAGTGAGGTCTCATAGAGAGATTCTATAATATCACAAGGTAGTTGAAAATATTTGGATAAGTCTTCATGTTATATTTAATGCAATTATTATATAAATTTAAGAGTTTAAATATCTATCCATTGTAAGTGTTGATGAATTTATGGGGTCATTACAATCCCATGAGAAAAAGATAAATAGAATAACCATATTCCCCTAGATCATGCATTCAAGGCCAAAAATCAATAAAAACACAAGAGGAAGAGGAAGAGGAAATAAAGGTGCAAGTGGAAGATTTTGATTCAATAATGACAATGAAGAAGAAAGGATTGACACAAATCTATTTAAAACTAGAAAGTGGCAGAGGCATTAACCATGGTCATAACCAGAGTAATAATCATGGAAAAAGGTATTATAAATCAAAAATATAATGTTTCTAATTTAAAATGTATGGTCAATATGCATATGAGTGTAGAAAGAAACAATATGACACAAGTAAGCAAGCTACATTTTTTTAGTAGATCAAAATAAGAACAACAATAATTCAATGTTTATTGATTTGGTTAAAGAGTGTTAAAATTATGTTTGGTTACTTGATAATAAGTATAGTAATGACATGATTGGAAACACTTAATTACTTGAAAACATACATGATTGCAATGTCCCCAAATTGGGACAAATGACCAAAACAAGGATATTCTAGAAATCCTAACAATTTTACAATTTATTTCTACATTTTAAAATTTAAAATCAACAAACCCTAGATGGGAAGCATAATATAAATTCCAATCAAACAAACTCCAATGAAACCCCAAAATTTGTGAAACTGAAGTTGAAATAAAATACCTCTTTTGGCAATGTATAAATGGTGAAATCACTAAATATTACCCTTGCAATAATTATAATTTTTTATTTACATTATAGTTTTATTACCTTATTCAATTATATCTTGTAACACTAGAAAATACTCGCAAATAATTTTAAAATTTCTATAAAAAATTCATAATGAACACCCCTAATTTAACCCCTCTAAAGTCCTTCAAAATCATCCAATACAAGTCACCAATATTTCAAAACTAACATAATAATTTTTTGAATATTTAAGGGCATGGAATTTCCCTCAAACCCTAAAATTATTCCACAAACAAATCATCAAAACTAAAATAAATTGTTAAAAATGGCTCTAAACCATAGAATAGGGTTTCAAAGCAAACATCCATATAAAGATGGGTCTTAAACCCTCTAATAAATTCTCCACCCTATTTATGGCTCCCAATATAAATTTTCTCACCTCCTTGAACTAAAATAATTCAATCACCAAGGTTCTAAAGTGCTCATCAATATTCCAAACAAGATGGTGCTCTAAAACACCTTTGTAATACCAATTGCATGAAACCATGCAAATTTTTAGCATAATTATATCCCTTAGATAGATATTCCCTCAATGAAATAATGGAGGTTTTAATCCATAAACCCTTAGTGCACTTGAATATTTTCAACTTCAAGTCACTATGAACAAGCTTGACATACTTGATCATGAATTCAATATCGCAAAAATGCATAATCCTTAAAAGGAACATATCTTTTCATTTTATAGCTAACATTCAAGTGTGGTGCTCAAAATTAGGAGGGATAATCTCCTTTTTATAAAACAAATACAAAATCATCCTTATAAAATCCACTTTAGGCTTTAAGTGTGCATGACCCTCAAAAAGGCCCCAAATGGAAATTTGATCATAAAGTATTTTTTTTAAAATTCTCTTAAAGCTCTAAAATGTTCCCTTTTTTCCCATAATTTCCTTAACCCTTGGGAATGAAAAGGCTAAGGGTATTCTCTAAAGAGTAATTCAAAAATGGGGACATTACATTCTTCCATTCCTAAAATTACTTGCCCACAAGGTACTATAAAATTTCGTATTGAAAGATGGCTACCCCTTCCCAAGTTACATCTTCTAAAAGTAAATATTTTGATTGAAAAAAGTATTCTATTATTTTTTAATTATGGATCCTCCTCTCATAAACCTCAAGTATAGTTTCTAGAATCAAAACCAACTTATCTTTATCATCAAGAGGTGACAACTCAATGAAATGTGTTATGTGTTTTTCAAGAGCCATTTATAGTCAAGAAACATGGAAAAAAATATGGATCTTGCTTCTTTACTATAATTCTAGTTCATATGCCACCTTACCCACACTTCTTTGAATCTTATATGGACCATAAAAATGTAGCCTCAACGTTTTTGCTCTACTTTCTTTGAGGGAGGATTATTTATAATGTTACAAGATAAAATAGACCATGTCTCCTACCTCAAATTACCTCTCTACCCTATGTTGATCTGCATAAAGTTTCTAGTGATTTTGTATTTGTTATAAATTCTTCTTGATCTACTCCAAAATTTTAGAATTTTTTTGTACCAATTCAACAACCCTAAGCACCCTATTATCCTCAAAAATGAGTTAAAAATTGAAAGAGCTTAATATCCATATAAATCTTTAAAGTGTGACATACTGATAGACATGTGATATGAAGTAATGTAGCAAGATTCTTCCATGTACATCCATTTATTCCACCAAATTTTCTATCCTAGAACATAGTTTGTAGGTACCCTTCCACCCACTTACTGATAATATCAATTTGATTATCTATTAGGGGGTGGTAACTAGTGCTTGAAATCAATTTTTTACATATAAATTTGAAAATCTCTTTCCAAAAATATATCATAAACTAGTTGTCCCTATCACTTATGATAGTTTTGGGTAATCCATGAAACTTTAATACCTCTTTGAAAAATATTTATTCTATGTAAGGGGCATTGTACTTGGTTGGAAGTGCAAAAAAATGAGCATATTTTGTTAACCTATCCACCATTAAAAAAATTCCACATTTACCTTCTGACATGGGTAACCTAGTGATGAAATCCATGGTTATGATCTCCCAATTTTAGTGGGGAATAGGGACAGGTTGCAAGAGACTAGTTATAAATGTAATCATTCCCTCATTATTTTGACACACCATAAACTCACAAACATGTGATATAATATCTCCCTTTAATCCCTTACATGTAAATCTTTATCTCACCTACTTGTATGTCTTAATGTACCCTTGATGACCAATTTTAGTATCATCATGATCAACCCTTATAATTTGGAATTTTAACTTAGACAAAGGTATTAAAAGAATTATTCCCTTATAAAAAATTAGATCCTCATGCACCTTATATTTTTTATCCACCACCTTACCTTCAAAAATATTTGTATCCCACTTTTGATTCACATGCTCGGCTATAATTATATCCCTCCAATATCCTATTAATTCACTCAAGTAGCACAAATAAGGATTTCATGACAAAGAATAAAAAACCTTATTATTTTTACATTTCAAAAATTCAATATCAAAATCATAAGACTGTAATTTATGTTTAGTATGGTCATTAATGTCTTAGGTTGTCATTGATGTTAAAAAGAGCATATGATTCTAGTGAATGAATGACAAATAAGTTGTGTCTGATAACATGGAGTGATATGTCACATTCAGAGGTCTATAAATATAAATAAGAGGTTGTTAGGCATCCATAGATATCTTCGTGAACATCTGGTATGTCATTTCATCATTTGGAAAAGACAAACATGCATATTATAGCTCAAGAGGATCTAGACCATCACTACACATCATGTAGATATGAATGAACCAACAAGTTTGTGAATTTATTGTAGGTTCTCATAAAGTTAATTGAGGTCAAAGGATTTCATGGAGATGTTATCTATAGCACCAAAAAGGTAACCTAAAGATTTGGTCTCATGAAGTATTTTATATATCAAGTTATAAAACTTAAAATATGCTCTTGTATAATGTGAGGGGCTAGAGATCATCAAGTTTAATTACATTAAAGTCTGAGCTTAACTAGTTAGTAGATATAAAATTGAGTCTGTGTTTGTACCAATGGATATCAATGGTGTACATGAAGTAAATATGTCAACAGAGTATGTGAATCTACCAAATAGCAAAATCTCATTTGAAGATAGATTGTAGGGTGATCAGAAGGCATGTGAGGGTACCAAGTGTATTAATTATGGAAGTACAAATCAAAGATGAATGGTTAGTATTAAGTAAAATATTCAACTATGTAGAAGGCATACATTGATGCCAAGTGGAATAAAAGTAGAAACTAAGAAAAATGTTTAGAAGGCATGATGAGCTACCAAGTGGTAAAATCACAGGAGCTTAGATCAAAGATTAATAGTGAACATTGTAATATAAATACTAGGATACTTTTGAGGATATCAATGGTGTGTATTTGTTCAACATTTTTAGGAAGCATAGGATGAGGTCAAAATGTGTGATGTTTAACAGGTGAGCATTGAAATTTAAAGACAAATATAATTCTAAGGAGATCAATGGTGTTATTTGTTCAAAATTTCCAAGAATAATGAGATGAGGTCAAAATGTCTAATGTTTAATATTTGCATAGTGACTATTGGAATTCAACTATTGAAATTAAGAAGGTAAGACCAGTCTATAGTTTTTGATCTATAACTTTTGATATATGTAAAATATGATAATGGTATAGAAGGAAAAGTTTTTCAGGACTTCAAGGAACATCCATATAATCTAGTTAAAAGGTATAAATATTTGTAAAACAAAATATATGGAGATCCAAAATTAACAATATGTTTTTTCATGTTGGTAGTATGTACAAAATTATGTTTAAGCAATTTGTACTTTAGCAGAGGAATGTTTTTGTGTGAGTTTTCATTTGAAGATGTTTTAGAGGTCACATGGAGTGAACCCAAGTATTTGAAAGTGATCTTATGTTATAAATTTTCTTGATGAAGTGCTAAAGAAATGAATAGGTCTCTGTAAGACATATAAGGGATGTTAAAGCCTAATTAAAAGGTTTATTTGCTTAAGTATGACCCATGGATGCTATGGATGACATGTGACAATGAAACTAAGCTATGCATTAACATGATAAATAACTTTAGGGTTAAGTCAATTATTAGGACTGACCTAAAAGTTGACATTCATATAGATTCTATAAATAGTGGAGAGCAAGGAAATGGTTTCTAGACTTGTAGAGGATAAGCTGAGAGAGAAAAAGATAGAGGTGAAGGAAAAAGATCAGATTGAAGACTATGTGTAATACCTTTTGGTCATGTATCTATTTTGTTAAAATATTTATTTCAAGTTTGAAGATTTAGGATGAGTCAAGAGGTCTAAAGTAATCCAAAATGGTCTTTTGGATGCATTACTTATATATGTAAACTTGATAGAGTGTGAATGTTTAAAGAGAGGTGTTATACATTATTTCTCCTTTAGATTGATATGAAATCAGAGTTATATAGCTATTGATTTCATAAGGTGTTGTGTGGGTGATCAACATCTAGAACAAATGGGTGCTTATTCATATAGTGGGTGCTCCTTTTGAAGTGGGTGCTTCACTAAAAGGTCTCTTATTTGTGATCATATTATAAGACATATTATCCATGTGTTTTTAGGATTAAGAGTGGGTTATATTCCCCAAGAGGTTTTCCCATGTAGATCTTGTGTTATGTATGCGATCTTGAATCATCTTGCTTATTCATTGTTATGAACATCTTGTATGCTTTATGAATGCCTGTTGTGATTGATTAAGAGTTTTAAAGGATTATAATTTATGTTTGAAATTTCTTTCATCATTAATTCACCCCCCACTTTAGTGACCGTACCTCCAATAATTGCTATCATATTAGAACCTTCTTTACAAGTTTAACCACTTCAAGGTGATCCAAGGTACAATATGGTAAGTCAATAGATGTATATTTTATATACAAAGCCATAACCATTCTTCAATGGGTCAAATTATAATTTATGGAGTGTAAGTATGAGAACATACATCATGTCTCTGGGATTTGATATTTTAAAATCTATCATGGATGGTTATACTACACCAACTACTCCTCTAACTAGTACTACTAATAAGAATTTGAGTGAGAATAATTCTAAAAGTATGAATGATATCATTTGTGGTCTATCTAAGGCTAAGTTCACCTAAGTGATCCACTACAGGTCTACCAAGAAAATTTGGGTCAAATTATAGACCATATATGAAAGAGACTCTAAGGTAAAATTGGTTATGTTGAAGACATACCAAAGTTAATCTTAAGGTCTTAAAATAAAGAAGAAAAATACTAAGGCATCATATATTTTAAGGGTTTATGAGGTGATTAAACATGATTAGATATCTTGGAAAGGTGATTGATGAATCTACTATAGTAAAAAATGTATTGAGGACTCTTACACTCAAGTTTTATTCAAAATTTTTTATTATAGAAGAAAGTGATGATCTCACCAAGTTAAAGATAGATGAACTGCATGGCATCCTTGCTACCTATGAGATGAGAGTTGATGAGGATACACCTCCTAAGAAAGAAGATGCCTTTGAGGTGATCAAGGAGATAAAATCCAAGAAGAACAAGTTAAGTCTTGAAGATTTTGATCCTAATGAATTTCAACTTGAAGACATGATTGTAATAAAATTGAATGCATGATCAGGTAAGTATGAAGGAAAACTTCCTTTTAAATGTTTTTCATGTGATAAAGTTGGTCAATTTACAACTAGATGTATAGGTATAGACAAGTTTGAACAAAAAGAAGCTTCTAAAGAATTTCATTAGGATAAACACAATAAATTTGAGAGTCCTAGCAAGTATAGAAAGTTATTCAGTAAAAAAATGGAAAGAACGAATCATACAAAGGTAATAAGAGCCTTTATCATGAAGAAGATAGTGACTCATCTATAGAAGAAGAATAAGATAACACATCTGACAGTGATGATTCTTTTTATAATGAGGATAAATAGACATTGCTCATGTACTTTAGTGATGATGAAGGTGAATGTTCTTTAATAAAATATTTTTTTGGTAGAGATAGCTCAGAGGAAGAAGATGAGAGAGTCACTCTTGAAGATAAATATCTAAATACTATAGAAGAAATAAATATACTAAAAAGAAAGAATAAAAAACAAGATGTATTGATCAAATCCTATGAGGAAAAAATTGTACTTTTTAAAGGAAGGATGAGTAATGAAGTTAAGGAGAATGATGAGATCACACAAAAGCTTGAAACTCAGGTTTGCAATCTTGATGAAGAATTAAAGAGTAAGGATAAAGATTGTATTATGTATCAAATAGAGATAGAGTTTTTGAAAATGAAACTAAATCAATCTATGAGAAAAGATACAGAAGATGATGTAGATAATAATGATGAATTTATGAACACTCTTGAAGATTTAAAGATTGAGAAGGAAAAGAACAAAGAAATGATGTCATAAATTAAGGACTATGAAGATTTATCTAGTGTGTTTGAAACAAGAATGATTGAAGACACCAAAGAACATGAAGATATAATCAAACATCTTAGTTGTCAATTGGAAATACTATCTATAAGACTAAAATCTAAATAATATGAGCATCCAAGTTATTTGATTGAAAATGATTCATTGAAAATTGATTCAAAAAAGACTTCATGATAAGTGAAGTCATTTATGAAGTTTGAAAAGAGATCAAATGATCTTAACAACATTTTGAGTAATCAAAAGCATGCTAGTGATAGATCTAGTGACAAGATAAAGGATAATGTGAATAAGGAAAATCAAGCTTTGAAGATCAATCACCAGTCAAGGAATGAAGGTATTGGTAGAATGAAGATAAATTAGATCAGATAACCAAATGCTATGAGGTTTGTAATTTTCAATGGTCATTATTACTCTTATAATCAATTTGGTCATAGGTCAAAAGATTGTAAAATATCCTCAAGAAATGAATTTTCATGAAATTTTAAGCAAGATAATGGCAAGAATGAATAACATCATCACTTAATATATTTAATAGGTTCCCAAGGAAAGAATGACATCTTTTGCTACAAGTGTTAAGGGTTTGGTCATATTACAAAGTTTTGAAATATCTTCATCAGGAGACCAAATGATTAGGTATATAAATGAACCCATGAAACTTCATGGAATCATCATATATATCAATCACAAGGTATGTATAATTTGAGAAACCTTATTTGTTTAAATTGTCATGAGAGAGGTCATATAGCAAGGTTCTACAAGAATGATCAATATTCTACTTCAAAGATTATCAATCCTATCATGAAGAGAAGGAGTCATAGTGAATGGAGGCCTAAGCAGGTAAATTAAAAATAGGATCAAAATGGATTATTTGCCAAGAAAGAATAGTTAAAAATTTTAAGTATCAAGGAACAAGCCCTATCTACCCAAAATGACAAGGAAATCAAGAAGCATCCTGAGATAAAATAAAATAATAAGATTGAGAACTCATTAAAAAACAATCTACAGATGATGAAAGACTACAAGTCAAGAAGAGCATAGAGATATGGGAGTCTCTTGAGTTTTAGGATATTTATTCGCTCTATGACAAGTGGATGTCTCTACCTAAGCTTCATAACAGACATTTTTCATGTGTGGAAGTAAGTGTGTGTGCTCTAGGTAATGATCAAAATGTCATTCAATACAAAGGTATGTTCTTTTCATTTTGATAATATGCAAGATGTGTTGGGCTAAGGGGAACCTAACTTAATTATCTAAAGTGGATTGAAGAAGTTGTGCATGATGTAATGGGGATCATATGTGAAGATATCAACTACAATTATGAATTCAATAATATTGACATGATGAGTTGATCAAACCAAGTCATGTATTTTTGACAAAGTATTGGAACTTCATCCATGAGAAAAAAGAGGTTGTGTGTTATATAGGGAGATAGGTATAACATTTAGAAAATCCGAAGTTTAGATTGGTATACATTAAAAATTAGATGACATGAGAAGGATCTTGATATTTATGGGATATTTCTAAGCTCTATGATCAGTTTATTAGGTCCAAGGATTAGAGAAGATCAAGTTTATATTAGATAATACCAAAGGGGGTTTGTTTATTCATATTCTTGAAATTATGTAAGTATCCTAATCATATTAACAGTATTTTAATTCATACATAATGTTGAGGAATGTTTGTTGGTATTTTGAGGAAGAGACCCTTTGTCATTAATGTCAAAGGGGGAGAAAGATCAAAACGTAGAAGTTCAAATGAAGTCATTATTCCAATGAAGTCATTCTAAAGGTATTTTACATAAATGATAAAGGGGGATATTTTTTAGCATGCTCATTGATGTCATAAGTTGTCATTGATGTCAAAGAGATCATATGTTTCTAGTGCATGAATGACAAAGAGGTTGTGTTTGATATTCTGGAGATATATAACACATTTGCATGTTTATAAAGACAAAGAAGAGGATGTGAGGAATCCATACATGTCTTTTTGAAGCTCTAGTATGCTATTTGATCATTTGGAAAAGAGTAACATGTATATTTTATCTCAAGAGAAGCCAGACCGTCACTACACATCATGAATATATGAATGAACCAACAAGTTTGTGCATTTATTATAAGTAATCAAAATGTCAATTGAGATCAAAGGTTTTCATAGAGATGTTGTCTATAGTGCTAAGAAGGTACCCTAAAGATTTATACTCTTGAAGTATTTTCTAGATAAATTTATAAACCTTCAAAGTTTCTCTTGTAGAATGTGATGAGCTAGAGATCATCAAGTTTAACTATGTTAAATTTTGAGGTCAACTAGTCAATATATCTAATGGTGATCATGTGTTCATATTGATGGATATTAATAGAGAACATGAATTCAATATGTCAATAGTTTACATAAAGATACCAAGTGGAAAAATATCATTAAAATACAAACTACAGGGTACTCAGAAGGCATGCCAGGGTGTCAAGTGTCTTAATCGTGGAAGTCTAGATCAAAGAATAATGGTGCGTGTTAAGTAAAAGAGTGAAGAAGGCATGTAGATCCACCAAGTGGAACAAAAGCAATAACTAATAAGAAATTCACAAAAGAAATTCTGATCTAATAATTGGCATAATCATGGTAGCTAAGATCAATGATCAATAGTGATCATTGCAAGATAAAGACCAGGCTACTTTCGAGGAGATTGACAGTGAATATTTTTTCAATGTTGCCAAGAAGCGCAAGATGAGGTCAAAGTATCTGATGTTTAATATGTGTATAGTGTAAGCTAAAGACTAGGCTACTTATGAGGAGATCAATAGTGCGTATTTGTTTAATGTTTCTAGGAAGCATGAGATGAGATCAAAATGTTTGATGTTTAATGTTTGCATAATGACCATTGGAATTCAAATATTTAAATTCAGGGAAAACTAGTTTTAGTGTTTGAGTTATAAATTTTGATATGTGCAGAATTTGATCATAGTATAGAAGGAAATGTTCTAGAGAACATTAAATTGAATCCAATTAATCTATTTATAAGGTCTGAATGTTTGTATAATCAAATATATGGAGATCCAAAGTTGATTTTATGTTCATTCATGGTGGTAGTATGTACAAAATTATATTTAATCAATTTGTGTTTTAGCATAAGAGTGTTTTGGTAGGATTTTCATTTAAATATGTCCTAGAGGTCATATGGAGTGAACCCATGTATTTGAAAGTGATCTTATCTTCTTAATTTTCTTGATGAAGTGCTAAGGAAATGAATAGGTCTTTGTAGGGCATATAAAGGTTGCTAAGGCCTAATTACAAGGTGTAGTTACATAAATGTGACTTATGGATGCTATGGCCAACCAATGATAATGAAATTGAGATATGTCTTATCATGATAAATTAATTAAGGGTTAAGGTAAGTATTAGGGCTGACCTAGAAGTTGATATTCATAAAGACTATATAAATAGTTGAGACCAAGGCAATGGTTTGTAGACTTTCAATGGTGTGTAAGACCCTTTGATCATCTCTCTATTGTATTAATTGAATTATTCTAGGTTTAAATATTGAGGATGGGTGAATAGGTCTATAACGATCCAAAATGGTATTTTGGATGCATTTCATGTATATTCAAGATTGAGAGAGTGTGAAGCATTGAAGATAGGTGTTATACATTATTTATCCATTATATTGATCAATAATAAATGTCTTAGAGCTATTGATTTCATAATCTATTGTGTGGGTGGTCAACATCTAGAACAAGTGGGTGATTGTTCATACTTCGGGGTGGGTGATCCTTGTGAATTGGGTACATCACTAAATGGTCCTTTATTTGCTATAATATTATAGGACAAGTAGTCCATGTGTCTATAGGCTTGAGAGTGGTATTTATTCCCCAAGATGGTTTCCCACATAGATATTTTGCAATGTATGTGATCTAGCATTAATTTGATTTTTCATTATTATGAACATATTGTATGTTTTATGAATGATTATGGTCATTGATTAAGACTTTGAAAGGATTATATTTGAATTTTGAAATAACTTGCATCATTGATCCCCCCAACCATCTCAGTGATTGTACCTCCAACAATTTACTCACCCATTTTTTGTTTCCTATCATTCAAATTAGATTTTTTGATGAAGAATCCATGTCTATTATTGACAAGTCTATTAGGAAAATCAATTATTGGTTAAATTTGGCTAAAATATGCATGACAACTAACATTTCCTTATCATACACTAAAATTTTTCTTTCTACTTCCTTCATTTTTCTACTCCGAAAAGTAATGGGATGTCCTTTTTGTATTAGGATATCCCTTATCCCTTATTTTGAGTCATCACATTATAATTATAATGGATTTTTGAAATATAGAAAAATAAGCATGGGGAAGGAACTCATCACCTTATTGAGTCTCTCAAAAGCTACCACACAAAGGCACCCTTCTTTGTCAAGTTTGTAAGGGAGGCATAAAGTTGATTAAAAACATTAAAAAACCTATAATAATAGCTACGTAACCCAATAAAACATATAAATTAAGTCATAGTAGTGGGACATGGCCATTCAAATATGGCTTGAATCTTTTATTGGTCCACTTAGACCCCTTGGGAATTAATTACATGTACCAAAAACAAGATTTCAAAAGTAAAAAACTCACATTTAGATTTTTTTTGTAAAGAGGGTTTGTTTTTATAACATTCCCAGCATAATTTCCAAGTGATGAAAATGTACACAAACATTCCTCCCATGTTTTATTATACACCAATATGTCATCAAATAATAGTAGCACAATGTTCCTCAAATGCTGTTTGAAAATGTGATTCATGCAAGATTGAAATTTAACAAGACTATTGGTGAGACAAAATGGCATGATCAAAAACTCATAATTCCCATAATGATATTATAAATCTATTTTTTTCACTTCTTCCATCGCTCACACGAATTTGGTGCTAACCTATCTTAAAATATATTTTGAAGAAGTAAACTACCCCATGAAGCTAATCAATGAGTTCATCAATCATAGGTATGGGGTACCTATTTTTTATGGTATTTTTAATCAATAAAATATAAACAATACATCTTCCCATAGTCCCATCCTTCTTCTTCACAAGCACCATTGAAGAAGCAAAGGGGCTAAAACTAGGTCTTGTGTGCCCTATCTCAAGTAACACTTAAATGGCCTTTCTAATCGCCTCTTTTTATATCTATGGGTGGTATTATGGGGTATTAATTATTTATCTTTTGCCTTATTAAAACTAAATTATATGTTAAAACCCTTTATCAGGGCGAATCCCATGTAGTATGTTACCAATCACTCCTTTATGTCTATCTATGGTGGCTTGGACATCCTTATGATATAATTGTTGATTCAGATCAAACCTTGTATCATGTATAAATAACTCATCTATCCATATAATCTTCCCCTTATTAAAATATATATCCATCCATTTAGAGGTAACCATCATGGCTACCCCTTTGCTTAAGTCATGAAGAGTAATTTCCTTGTTGGCTGCCATGAATTTTAGTTCTAAGTATTATAAATTATGAGTGTACTCACCAATGGATTGAAATAATTAGGATCCAAGCACAATATAAAAATCCCTAATGTCTATCACATGGAATTTACCTTCAAAATCATATTCACCCATGGTGAGCTTCAATCCCAAGGTGTCATAAATACATTGAATGGAAGATCCATCCCCAAAAGTTACCTTAAATCCACCATATTCATTAATGGTAAACCTATATCTTACAACAACTTTAGCATATATGAAGTTATGAGTGGATCCACTATCCATTAAAGTGGTAACCCTTTTGCCTCTATGATTACCTTTCACACAAAATGCATGACATCTTGAATCACTAGATAATGTGGCAATTATCTCGTTCTTTGGTAGTTATTGGTTGTCATCTTTTTTTGGTATAAATAATATTCAAATTCAAGTATTCCTACCTCCATATTTTCCTCTTTTGGATAATTTTTTTACTATCCTCCCCTTTATGGATTTCCCTCAATTTGAGCTTTGCATGACTCAAAACTTTCTAATTTTTTTGAGTTTACTAATTTTCAATCCAGCTAGTTTCCTTTCATAAGAGGACCAAAATTTACTATATTTTGATGATACAAATCCCCATGGAATGGAATATCCTTGACAATATGAATATTTAATTTTGGCTACACAAAAACTACCAATTTTTTATGACCAGTGTACTCTTGAAGTCATTACCCTTTATATAATTGGAAACTAGGCTCAATTGGTTTCTTCAATGGATTCCCTTTATACAATTGGAATTCCTTGTTTAGTGCCAATAATATTTTTTATTTTTGTGGATCTACCTTCTTAAGAAAATCCTTAATGATCCTTCCATAAAGATCCTTATATGTCCTAATGATAGCATGCCCTTGTTATTTCCATCCAGGATGCCACTATTCATGGGCATCCCTATATAAATGTTGGATGATGAACGTTAGATCCTCCTTTCTACCCCAAGTTCTCAAGTCAAGGAATTCATTTATATTTTCCATCCAAGCTCTCACTGAAATACCTATATCCCCATCAAAATTTAGAAGAACTATTTTCCCCAAATTATCGTGCATGGTTAAATGCCCATGGTCAGTTTTTATTTATTAAAACACTAGTTATTCTCTAAAGTTCCTTCCATTTATAAACTACGGTGTATGTGTCAAATAATCATCATGATATTTCATTAGATCCCAATGAATTTAAGGTTTATCCTCCACTTCAAGGGGATGATTCCAATCATTTTGCTTTGTTTTTTGATGGAATGTAGTCATGGTCCCCATCAAACAATCCTGAGCCTGAATAAGACTCTCAATCCTATTCTTATCCATGTCACTATCTGAAATAAGTATTTGAATCCCATATATGGAAAATATATGGCTCTAATACCACTATAATGTCCCTAATTTGTGAAAAAAATAACCAAAACAAGGGTTTTCAATAAATCCTTTGAATTCTGTAGTTTATTTCAAGATTATAAAATTTAAAATCAGCAAACCCTATTTGGGAAGAATAATCAAAATTTTATTCAAATACACTCAAATTAAAACCCGAAATTGTTTAATATGAATCTCAAATAAAATACCTTTTTTGGCAACTAGAAATGATGATATGAATGATTATTACCCTTGTAATAATTATATTTTTTTCTTGTTGGTACAACTACATTTCCTTATATAATTATTCCTTGTAACCCTTGTCAATACTTACAAATAATTATTAAAAACTATATAAATAATTCATAATGAAATACCCCTAATTTTCGCACTCCAAATTCCTTCAAAATCCTCTAATGCAAGTTTCAAATATTGGGAAAATAATATAATAAATTCTAAATATTTTAGAGGATGGAATGGCTCTCAAACCCTATAAATTATCCCATAAATAAATTCCCAAAGCTTGAATAACTATATAAAAAGCCCTCTAAGACCTAGAAGAGGGTTTAAAATTAAAAAACCCTATAAAGAGGGTCTTAAACCCTCCAATCAATTTTCCACCCTATGGATGGATTTGAAAACTAACACACAATCCCCACAAGTCACTCACCTCCTTGACCTGTAAAAATACAATCACCCAACATTCAAGGTGCTCACCAACCTTATAAATAAGGTGGTGTTTCAAAACACCTTTATAATACCAATTACATGTAACCATACAAATTTTAAGTACAATTATAGCCCATGAATAGAGCTACCCTCAATGAAGACATGGAGGTATTTATCCACAAACCCTTTATACATTTGAAGGTTTTCATCGTCAAATCACTATGAACAAAATTTACATACTTGATCATCAATTAAATATCAAAAAAATGGATAATCCCTTTAAATGAACATATATTTTGATTTTATACCCAACCTCAAAGTGTAGTGCCCAAAATTAGGAAGGAGAATCTCTCTCTCTCTTTTAAATACAAAATACTCCTTATAAAATTCACTTTAGGCTTTAAGAGATCATGACCATAAAAAGGCCCCAATTGGAAATTACATCATAAAGTGCTTTTATATTAAATGTTATTGAAGATCTCAAATATTCCCATTTTTGCGTCAAATTTCCTTAGCCCTTGGGAATGAAAAGACTCGGGGTCTTCTTCCAAGACTAGTTTGAAAAGAGGGACATTATAGTCCTCCATTCCCAAAATTATTTGTGCTCAAGAAATTGTAATCTTGAGTGTTGAAGTATGGATTCCCCTTCCCAACTTTAATATTTTAAAGGTAGATCTTTCCATTCAACCAAGCATTTTTTTTATGGTTTTATTTTCAAGCCTCCTCTCATTAACCTCAATGATAGTTTCTAGAATCAAACCCATCTTACGTTGATCATTAAGAGGTGGCAAGTTAATGGAAGTTGTTATGTGTTTTTTAAGAGGCCCCTTTAGGCAATAAACACAAAAAGCATTATGGATCTTGCTTTCTTCTTGTAATTCTAGCTCATATGCCACCTAATCCACCCTTATCTAAATATTGTCTCACCCATAGAAATGTGGCCTCAAATTTTTTTTCCACTATTATTGACCCTTAAATTTTTAATAAGTATTACTCCATTTTTGGTGCAGCATGTGAAGGGACCATTATCTAGTTTATGCAAGTACTATAATTTCATTAAAAGACCATGGCATGGGAGGACCATGACACATAACTGATAGGTGTGAAAGGTGATGTGCCTAGAAGGACAATGGTGTAAAAGATCTAGTGCAAGAGGACCTACTCAAGGTACAATGTGCCATGAGAGACTTGAGAACAGAGGGGACTTAGAACCAATGTGGAAGACTAGGGAAGCACATGGGAAGTGGGGCATGAGGGATGCAAGAGTAGTTAGAATAAAAAATCAAGTAAGACACTTTGACCCCATCAATCAAAGGTTTTATACAATCCCATGAAGAATGGAACACTTGATCACCATAGTATAGCATAGAACGAGTGTCTAGGGGCATAATAGCATGAATCTATAGGAATAAATCATTGTAAGGGCCACAACTCTTAGTTTTTTGGCAGTTCATGTGTTATATATTTATATAAATCAGAATTATGACACTTGGTCAGGGTAAAACAAGTATAAAAAACCTTTTTGTAATAATTTGGGTGAGTGGTCCTTTGGATAATAGAAATAGCATTGTCTTATAATTTATTAAGTAATTAATGAAAAACTAGTGTTTGCCATATTATGGTATGAGTGATAAATTATTCTTAGTGTTGAATGATGGATGTATTTTATCTCTAACTCAAGGATATATATATATATATATATATATATATATATATATATATATATATATATATATATATATATATATATTTATCACCATTTTTATAAATGGTTATCTTAATCATAGTAGTATTTACATTTGGGACAATAAGGATTATGATAGTATATTTATGTCATTAAACCTTTAGCTTCATTTTGAAGATGAGAAAACACCCAACATTATGTTTCAAAGCCTTCAGGAACTAATATTTTACTATGTTCTTTAGTTGAGTATGCAAGACTCATCTCTCACATGATAGGGTTAGTGCGCTAGCTTACTGGGGAAAAGCTTCAATGCTGAAGTAGAATTAACTCAAAAAGCCTAATAATTTGGTCCTATTGCTAGGACCCAAAGTAATTAAAACACAATCATGGGAATTTTTTTGATTATATCATGATAGAGAATATTGAATAATGGTTTACCAGTGTTAAAGAAAACTTTACGATCTCGTATCTTAAACTAAAAGTCTCTATGTGACAATGGGTAGAGTAAAATCTCCAGAGTTCTTTATATGAAACTTTATTTTTTGAGGTCCTAGTTCTCTTTTATTATTGAATTCTATCATATTCTCAAGGATGATCTAAAAATTGTAGAAGAAGGCAACCTTGGACACCTAACTAGTAGAGGAGTTTAGCATGACTTTGATTTCCCTACATGTGAGCAGTTAATTTTTGGTGAAGAGAAGTTCATAATGGCTACATTTTGGAGTTCACCATGAATACCTACTCATGTACTAAGTAATAAAAGTTCTAATTTATATGCAAGTTGAGGGGATGATATTTTTCATTATTTTCCTTCAAGAATAAGAAGCTAATTCTTGACCTTGGATTGGAGACTCTACCTCTAGAGGGCTAAAATACCTTGTACTTGAGCTGCACATTTAGGAGGGAAGACTAGCGGTTGATTGAATATTGTGGGTTTAACATGGCAGCAAGCTAATGAGCATTATAGAAATGGATGTATGATGAATCTCAATAGAGGATCATGGGAGTTAGTGGTGTAATAAGAGATCGAGAAACCTCAAGGAGTGTTGTGAAGATCTATAGCGAGGTATATGCACATGAGGAACCCATCACTTTCAAGCCACATCCTTTACCACTTCTATCCTTCAGAGGATAAATGAGATGGACTACAGAAGATGATGAACCAAACATAAATCAACCAGGCTCCCCCACCTTAGTGCATGCTCATTTCACTAATTTGTATAGAATGCATATACAAACTTGGGATATAGATAGTACAAAGTCAGAAATTGAGTAGGTAAGGGAGACTAAAAATAAGCCACTAGGTGATCATCTAGAATATACATTATCTTTCCATCTTCAAGGGAATTATATGTCATAGCTTTGAATGCCTGGTAGATCTAGCCAATAAGGCTATAATACAGGCCCAAACATGGGTAACCAACCCTCTACCAAACCTTTTTCCATGGGCACTGCTACTAGAGGCACTAGAGGAGGATTAGGTAGAGGCACTAGAGGAAGCAAAATCCTTACTCATGGGATAAGAGCTATATCCTCCCAATAACCACCCACTCAACCACAACCTATTGATAGAAGACCTAGAAAGGATGAAAGGCATTACTCTTCTTCTTTAGGAAAAACAACCCCATGTCTTCTGAGAGTAGTCATCCATGAATAGTTGGAATTACTTGTATCCTAAAAATAAAGAAGGTAATGGTCCATTTAGATTGGTATGAATAACCTCAAAACATTTTTTGTCATTAAAAGTGTTTGTCTTGAATGGATCCCTATGTTGTTTAACTTTAACACATCTAGGGCAAATGGGTAAGGAACTGGACAACTTGGGAAGTCCATATACTATCCCTTTTGAACATATCTAGTACAAAGATATAGTAGATAGGTGACTAGAATGGTAGTCCCAAAGAGTAGTAGTTTCTATTATAGAGGTAGATATATCTACTATAGAAGATGAAATAACATCTAAAGCAAATAATTTATCAATAAAAAATGCTCTAGAAAGAATTGTAGCTTAAGATGAGATCAAACAAGATTTGATGGCATTATCAACTCAAAAATCCACCTTTAGATGGTGATTCAAAAGCTAACTAATTGATAAGAGGTTGTATGTCACTCTAAGAACATATAGTACCTTTGAGAGTGTGAAATTTTGTGTTCTAAGAGGAATGGTAACTTGACCTATTTTTTCTATAAACATACTCTTTATCATGGATTATCCTAACCTAATCTTCAGTGGGTTGGTTTGTTAGCAAATAAATAGCTTCCTATCCCCTGACATGTGTTTAATGGAACCTGAGTCTATTAACCAGATATTATCCATAAGGCTTGGGAGACTAGTACTATATTCTTATGTGAATTATAATTATCTTATTTAGGTGTCTCCTCATTATCTCCATCATCTTATTGAGCTATGAGATATCCCTTCAGCTTCCACTAGTCAAGACATCTTTTCAATTTATGAAAATCATCATGCCCTGATGTACTTACTTCACTAGAAAACCCTTATTTTAGGCCATTATACTAGTAATTTTCAATATTATGAGTGTTGGTTTGATATATGTGACACAAACTCTTTGAATTTTGTGATTTTTTATGATGTCAAGAATATTATTACTATTTTTTTTATGGTTTCTTCTCTAGAGGTCCCTTGTAATACTTATGACCTCATTATTTCCTCAAAATAAGATCTTTGTTGATGGCTTTATAACTCATCCTAGACTGAGTTGATGGCTTATTTTTATTTTAGAAATTCATGAGATCTTCAAATGACATCATCTTCTTAGAGACGTTCAACATCATGACAAACACTTTGAATTAGGAATGTAACACTCTCAGGGTGATCGAGACCAAGAATTGGTCATCTACCATCTCAATGAGTGTTAATAGTTCCATTCATAGCTCAACCACCTGATGTAAGAATTTCCCAAATTTCTCATAAAAATACATACAGAGTGTGTAAAGTCTTAACTACAGATGGAGGATCTTTTTCTTATTTTTCATCTCATAGAAGGTTGGTAATTTACCCCACATTACCTTTGCTCTGTCTACATCCCTAACATGTGGCTGCACCTCATCAAAGATGCTTATCATAATAATTATTAAGGATTTTACACTATTAATTTCATATTTTGTGAGCACATTAGGATCATTAGGATCTTACATAGTCCATATCATGATACCCCATAGTCCTTCAAACTAAAGGATGGTATGCATCTTCATTTTCTAGGGAGCATAGTTTGGCCCTTTGAGAAGTTGGGCATCAGATATAAGTAATTTTAGAGTAGACATTGTAAATAAAAAAATATATTTTATTTCTATGAGAGAAAATTACAAGTCTTTTTAGTCATTGGTGAGAAAATTGAGATTGGAGATAAGCTTAATAATTATGCACTAAGAGATAGGGATGCTTCCTTGGGTGATCAACCTCATCTTCACAGTCAACATCGTATCTATATTTGAGTTATTCTCATATTCTCCTTTCTTGGTAGCACACATAAAATAATACATTTTATAGAAGTCCTTTTTATATTACCTCATCAAACTAAAGGTTCTTGTTATCATAGAGGGCTTTTATTAAGTTAAAGTAGAAACGAGAGCTCTCCTGAGCATCATGATGGTTTTCCATAGCCTATGATTTTCCTTGTTGGCTTTTAGTGGTCTTAACATTATACCTCACATTAGACATACACAGTGGCCTCCACATAGTTCATTTTAGGGATTTAATGCTCTACAAGTTGTTCTGATAGTTTCTTTCTTAGCATCTATGAAACTTCCTCTCTTGACAATTGTTGCATGTCTTTGCTTTTAATCTTCACCCTTCAATCAAGACTATGTCATATTTTTCTAAAACTTTGTCACTTATTACTTCAATTTATACTCCACTCGCTCTATTCATGCTTCTACTAGCTTCCAACTAAATTACTTATTTCAGATTTAATATAGATGTTGTGGTACCAGATTGAATCAAATGGAATGTTTTTTTAGTATAAAGGCTTGGCTAGGATTTTATGGCACCTTACTTCTATGAAGAGAAAAATGCTTTGATCAAATTATGTGCTAGGCATCAATCAGGATTTCAATTTTATGTGCTAAAGACTAGTGCATTGATTAGAGTTTTGTTGTCTCTATTGTACATATGATCATAGTTCTACATTTAGTTTTTAATGTTGTCTCATATTCCAAGCTGTACTTTTCATCTAGGCTTTAGTGAATTCATAACACATGGCACATTTTAACTTATTCCAAGCTTTTAAAATGTTGCTTCAATGTTTCTTTTTTAATACCAGGGTTTTCACTTGAACCTTCATGCCTTATAGGCAAGACAAATGCTTCACTATCTTAATGCTCAGGTAGGCTGATGTTTAGTGATCAGGCTCTTGATGCTATGATACAAGATTGTTTCATAGAATAAACATGATTGATTTATTCTTGAAGAGCATAGTAGAATATATACAAAATAATTTACCTAAATTAGGTAACCAACCTACCAAGAAGGGAGGAAAAATAATCTCCTAAAAATGACATAAAGGTGCAATAAAAATGGTTAAACTTAAATATCTTAAGAATAATGTAAAATATACTATACCCTATGCTAACATGTATAATGGGAAAATAGGCTTAGTCAGTTGTTTCAATGGCTTCCCTTTATACATTTATATGTCCCTATTTTGTGCCATTAATATTTTTTATTTTGGTGGCTCTAGCTTCTTACCAAACTCCTTAATGTTATTCTCACAAAGTTCCTCATATGTCCCAGTTATGTAATGCCCTTGTGATTTCCATCCACAATGCCACCATTCATGGGCATCCCCATCCAAATATTTGATGACAAAATTTAGAGCCTCCTTTCTACCCCTAGGCCCCAATTCAAGGTTTTAATTTACCATGTCCACCCAAAATCTCAGTAAAATACCTGGATCCCCATAAAAAGTTAGGAGAACTATTTTCCCAAAATTGTCATGCATGGCTACATGCCCGTGGTGCCTTTTCCTTATTTAAATGCTAGCCATTCTTTGAATATATTTTCCCTTTTGAATAGGGGTGAATGTCACAAATACTCATCACAATATTCTATTATATCCCAGTAAATTGAGGGTTGTACCTCTAATTTAATGGGTTGATTCCCATATTTTACCTTCACTATTTCATGGAATGTAGTCATTGTCCCCATCAAGAAATCCTGGGCCTAAATAAAACTCTCAAACCTAGTTTTATCCATGTCACATTTTGACATAAGTATTTGAATCCCACATATGGCAAATATATGGCTTTGATTCCATTGTAATGTCCACAAATTGGGACAAATGATGCAAACAAGGTTTTTTCATAAATCCTAATAATTCTATAATTTATTTTTGAATTTTGAGCTTTATAATCACCAAAATATAACTAGTAAAAATAATCCAAAAACTAATCAAACACACTCAAATGCAACCCCAGAATTGTTTAATACGAAACTAAATAAAATACCTCTTTTGGCAAGGTATAAATGGAGATCTGACTAAATATTACCCTTTCAGTAATTATAACTTTTGCTTTCCAATACAACTGCATTTCTTTCATTAATTCTACCTTATAAAACTTGAAAATACTCATAAATAATTATCAAACACTATAGGAAAAATTTATAATGAAATACCCCCAATTTAACACCTCTAAAGGCCTTCAAAATCATCCAATGTAAGTCACCAATATTGGGAAAATAATATATCATAATTTTTTGAATATTTTATGGCATGGAATGGCCCTCAAACCTTGTATATTATCCTCAAACAAATCACCAAAGCTAGAACAAATTGATATAAAATACTTATAAACCCTAGAAGAGGGTTTTACATCAAAACATTGGTATAATCAATTATCCACCCTAGGGATGGATCCAAAAATTAGAAAACAACATCCATAAGCAAGTCTGTCACCTCTTTGACCTAAAAAAAATTCAGTCAACAAGCTTTCAAGGTGCTTGCCAATCTTCCAAATAAAGTGGTGTTTAAGAACACCTTTGAGTCCAATTTCATGTGACCATGTGAATATAAAGCACATTTACATCCCTTGAATATATCTTCCCTCAATGAAGGAATGGAGGTTTTCATCCCCAAACCCTTAGTGCACTTGAAGGTTTTTGTCCTCAAGTCACTGTGAACAAGATTGACATACTTGATCATCAATTTAATATCACAAAAATACATAATCCTTTAAAATTTAAATTAACCTATATTTTCCTTTTATACCCAACCTCTAAGTATAGCACCCAAAATTATGAGGGAAAATATTCTTTTTAAAAAAATACAAAAGCCTCCTTATAATATTCAATCTAGGCCTTCAATGCCTATGATCCTTGAAAAGTCCTGAAGTAGAAATTAGATCATAAAGTGATTTTTTGTTAAATTCTCTTGAAGCTCTCAAATGTTCCCCTTTTTACCTCTAATTTCCTTAGCCTTTGGGAAGAAAAAGGCTAAGGTTCTTCTTCCAAGACTAGTTCATTGCATAAGAAACTATTTATTCTTTACAGACACATAGGAAAAGAATTATTTTACATGTCCATGTAAAAATGATTAAGTATATGATACCTATGTATAAATTTTAAAAGTTTAATTTTTAAATAAACTAAAGGTAGGTTTTTTTGATTATATCATTTTACTGCATATCTTCAATAAACCTTATTCTAATAGGAAATCAACAAAAACCTTTCTAATAATGATAACATGGTTTTGAATATCAACCTAAAACTTTAAATCCATAGAACAAAATGCCCACTACAACATCTAAGAAAATGTTTATTTTTCCAATGATATTATTTGTTATATTTTTTGATTTAGCAATAAATACTTTGTGTTAAAAGGAGTAAAAATTGATATCTATATAAAGATGTTAAATATGTGATAGTGCATGCTCAAGATTAGGAATATAATCTAAAATTATTTTTAGAAAAAATTTCCCTAGTTAGACAGTAGTGTAGACCATTCATATTTGCTAACCACAAACTTGTCCTATTTGATGTGACTAATGATGGACATGAAAAGCTAGCAAGAAGAAAAACTCTAACAATGACGTATTAGAAGTAGAATCGTAGAATATTTTTAGACATTACCACTATAAGTAGACAACAACAAATATTACCCAAGTCCATTGACCACAACCCTGTTTGCATTGACTATGTTCAAAAATGTTTGGTGTGCCCTCTATCTTTGTGTGTGTTGAGTAGGCTAAGATATTGCTATTCAAATTAAGTCACTCAAAATTTGTTGTTTTCCTTTTTTTGTCTTAAAAATATCTATACCACCTGAAATCCTAAAACCTACAAAAAAGAAAGGTATGTAATGGGCTAAGTTGGCCTCTATCACTCCCTTGATGATTTACCATTTCCTACATATACAGTACTTCAAATATGGAAATCAAGTCCATGTATTTCTTACTTGTAGATTTATTTTTCAATGTTGATCCTTATGCAACTAGAACTATATCTTTGATACTTGAAAATAATAGATCTTGACTTATTTTGAGATTTTTTAGACTTGGCTCATGATTGCTCCTTCTGAATAATCTTGAATTTGGAAATAGTAGGACATATTTGATGAATGTGCAGTACTATGTTAGCTAGTAACCAAGTGATATTAAGTGGGGATAATGAATGACCTTTAATGTGTATTGATAACAAAACCTTTTGAAAATTTCATTTACCTAGCCTTATGAAACATGTGGGAAGACCCAAAAAAGTGATTCAAAATTTAGAAATTAACCATTATTTAGCACAAGACATGGCCACCTAGGTGAATATGTTGGTGGTAGTGGTCCTATTTTCCTAGCATGGACCTACCCTAGAAGACAATAGATAATTATCATTAGATGGATATAATCTAAGGATAGTGTTAAGTAGTTTGAGTATTTGACTAGAGAATTTTTGTGTAGCAATGATGATAAACAAAGGGTCAATCCCACATGTAGATAGATGTCTTAGAGGAATGATCAATAAGATTCATGTATTTGGGTACAAGTCATACATTCAAAGATGTATAAAAAATTAGCATTGTTAATTTATGTGTTTATAGCTATAGTAAAATTCTCCGAACATAGTAGGGCTAGGTACCTACATATATTCATAGTAAAACTTTGTCTAAATATGTAAATGAAGTTTAATTTGAGTGATAACATATTTTATTAGGATGTTTAATTGGGTTAAATGTGTAATTATACCTTTTTATACTTTAATTTAAAATTTTAATGCTAGGTAATTATTGATTCCAATTTTCTCTAAGCTTCATATTACATTATCCTAAAGAGGTGTCTATGTGATCTCACATGTTGTTTTCAAATGAGAAAGAATTGTGTGTCACTTTGTTCCTATTTCTAATAAAATTGGATGTGTGGGGTGTATACATGTATTAATAAATCAAATCATAATTCCTTCTATTGCACCTTCTAGTCCATCATATTGAAGCCATTCAAAAACAAATCTTTTATTCCATACCACTTAACTGGAATCAATGATTGTAGGCATAATTTTTTAATAAAAGAGTTCACATTAAGCATTTCTATTTATCAATTAAAACTACCTCAAATAAAATAAGTTATATAATATTATAATGATTTAGAGATGATGACAACTCTTAATCAAACTTACTTGTTGATATAACATAACATTTAGTTTAATCCAAATCAAATCCTACATCATAATAAAAGTTACATGGTGGAATTAGACTTTGCTCTTCCTCCCAATTTAGCTACAAAATATAAATAAAAATATGATATTATGAGTGAAACTATATATACATACACACACACACACACACACACACACACACACACACACACACACACACACACACACACACACACACACACACACACACACACACACACACACACATATATATATATATATATATGCTAATCTAATATTCAATATATCAAAAAATTTGAGTCATATTGTGTAGTTATATGAACATTTATTCAAACAATACAAAGAACATTCACTTACCAAGTACTTGTTTGTATTTTCATTGAATGCAACAGTTTGATAGTATAGCTAGATCTTTTCCAATATTTATGATTAACCTTTACCATGTATCCCCCTTTGACCTAACCTATAAGCCAATGGTGGAAAAGTGAGGCATGCATAAACATAACCAAAATTAGGAAGGGTTAACCCAAGCCAATTCTAAGGTAGAGAGTAATAGCTACCATAGAAATTAGTCTTACACCAAGCAATGTCATAAATAACCCTAGCTCAACCATAGTAGCTATCAAATATTATAGTTTGATATACTCATGTGTATACATATTCATGCATCATATGTATCATCATATTTCACCCCATAATATATTGGGTGAATCTCTAGGAAACATTTTGATATTACTCAAAACATGTTCCTGTTTCCATTCTTGACTTGAATGAGTTATCATGTTATTATAGCCCTAATGTAGACCTTTTCCTACTTTTTCAGCCACTCAACCCCTCAAATTTTCTCGATGTGAGCACCATATGATCTAACCCTATCCTTGATTTGTAAATCACTACATAACCAAATTTAGGCATATTACCAGTATAAACCTCACTTGGAGTAGCAACTGGGAGAAATTAAATAGAAATTAAAACATAATTTAGTTTTAAAATGAAATTACATTTACATTGATTTCCATCTAGAGTGAGATAAAATACACATTGTCCTTTAATAATACATAAGCACAAGATTTGATAATAGATAAAACAACCCAAAAAACATTTTAGGAGTTGCTAACAGAGTGTGTTTAGGACAATGTGCATACCATAACACTTCTCTTAATAAATCAAATGATATTAAAATAGTGTACTCACATATGCACAACCAAAAACAAGGAGTTGATCAAGGATAAGTAACTAGGGGTAATTACTCACAAAGGATGCTATGGGGAAGCAGTTTTACCAAATGATGGTTTATGGGGTTTGAGGTCAATTTATATACACATACATGGATAGGCTCTAAACACCTTATACAACACTTTTTCTTCCATATAGGACCATTTCTAGGTCCTTATCCCTCGCTACGTATCTTCTCACCTCATCGGGTTTTGGTTCACTCACAGGTGGTTACAAAGTTACTTTTAACTAACCAGAATGGATAACTTAAACACCATAAGTTATCATTGGGTTATAAAAAGTTTATGGAATGAGAATAAGATATAATAAATATAAATAGGTATGAGGTAAATCATGACAATCAATCATGGCAACCATTAGTTAATTTAAACACTTATAAAATATGTAAAATTCTCATAAGAATATGGTAGATTTATTTCTAATTAAGATAAGCACAACCATGAAATAAAATGAAAATCGAGACATTATAGGCCATCAAATCAAGTACTACCATCTAAGGTTGTCAATCCACCCTCATGGCGTAAGGTCACTACAACGTAGCCAATAATTGCCTTGTATTCTCAAACTACCCAATTAATAAGAAATGATATGAATATGATCATTTTCATTATTTATCATATAATGTTTAATGGTAGACCATAATTGAATCAATACAATGATATAATTTTGGAAACTAGCCAATGTGTTAAAATAAAAAAAGGAAAAATTAATGTAATTGAAGGTATATGGGAGCCAATAGTTTATTCCTTTCTTTATTGAGTATTCGACCATCTATAAGGTTCAAAGTAAAGGAACATAATAAGTCCATGTAAATTTCACTTATACTATATATTTTCCAGCCGTATGCCTACATAATAAACTATTAACCACAATAAATAGTTAATTCATTATCCTCTTCTACAATAAGGATTTTACTAAAGAAGCAATCCATCTTATAAAACATCTTTCTAAGTAAAATCAAACATAATATAAAAATACTTTTTAGCTATGAGCAAGTATGACTTATGCATGCATACAATAGGCTTCCATATGAACTAGAATATGAGTACATATACATCAAAGATTTTCAAAATTAATTGAATACATATACAAGGCTCATACTATCAAAATGTCTCATTCAACTGAGAAACTCCAACTAAGTTCTAATTGAATGGAAGCCAAATAAAATGTTCAATTTAAGGAACTCTTATGAAATAATTATTTGAGAAACATCATGCCATAATAGATAATTCAATTCCATCCATTAGGAAGTAAGATGATAGCATACTTAGACTAGAGAAATAAAGTTTAACATGTATACATTCGGCCATTGTTCATTTCTATAAACATAAAGCAAGGGAAAAATCATTATTTAGAAATTTTAATTGATAATGCAAGTAATATAATTAACTTCTTTCAACCACAAAATGACTAATCATTCTATAACTTAAATT
>JARHVA010000702.1:3980000-4055000 GCA_037957365.1 Torreya grandis | reverse complement strand
TGTGAAGCCTATAGTGTTCAGTTAAGTGACCTATATTAAATTAGCTATGGAAATATAATAGAAAACCTTCATAATCAAGAGGTTGGGACCAAGTATACTCACCCATTTGTAGAACACTTTTTTTCTATTAGATCCTTTGAGGTATCAACATTAACCAATATTCTGGCAAAGGTGGTATGTGAAAAATAATTAGTGTCTAGATGGGTATGTAGGAATTTACCTAGGGAATTACCTGTGGCTTTGAAGCTTGGTTCAGAGTAGAAATGGAGAGGGAGGTAAGGAAAATGAATCTAGATAGGCTTTTAATGTTAAGGTTTAGTAAGGGGATTAAAAGGGGGGGGACCATGGTTTCATGATCAAATAGTGGAGATTAAAGCTCTAAAACTAATTTTGAATTAAATCTTTGCTCTTATAATTGTAAAAAATAATAATAAAAGAACTCTAAGCACTAGGGTAAATTTTGAGATTACCTTGAAAGAGGGGTTACTAGTCTTCTAAGATCCCAACATGGAGGACTTAAAGTTTAGGCTTGAGATTTTTGAATCTACATATGATGCCATGGGTTTGAAATAAAATTTCATCAAAAATAACTTTCTTGGTCACCTCTTCAGCAAAGACTACCATGGTAGCGGAAGGAGCAAGGTTGAGAGGCTTGGGCATAGATATGGACAACGATTTGGAAGTTGTTTTAGTAAAATATTTCGGTTTAGAAGTAGCTAGATCTACCAACTATTTGAATCTAGAATCCCTATCCACCATGGGAACAAGACATATATTTCCACAAAAAATAGGGTGATTTTCATATAAAAACCCTACACCCTCAAGATACCATTGAATCAAGAGGACTAAGTACCATAAGGGGAAGAGTTGACCCTATCTACTAAGGACCTGTAGCAAATGGGAGGTGAGCCCAAAGTGTCTAGGGTACCATCTAGATGAGGAGAACCACTTGTTTTGGGGTATAAATGGGAAAATATACAAGGGTTTACCCCTCTAACAATATGGAGGCCAAGGGTAAAGGAAGGATCAGATCATCTTGCATTTGAATGACTGGTTCATCCTGTGTTGAATTGGCTAGGTGGAGTGAAGTAGATAGATTTGAGCATTGGTTTAAATTTCAAATCTACTTTAATGGGAAGATATCAAAGCATCTAGGGGAAGACATCAGATCATTCAACTGGATAATTTCAATGTAGTAATGACAAAAAACAAAGGGTCAATCCCACATGTAAATAAATGGCCTAGAGGAATGATAAATAAGAGATATGTATTTGGGCACAAGTCATATAGTTAAATATGTGTCAGAAATAAGCATTGTCAATTTATATATTTAAATTTATAATAAAATTATCTAAACACAATAGGCAGAGGTACCTTTGAGTATCTAAATAAAGTTTTACTTAAGTAACATCATGTTTTATTGAGATGTAGAATTGGGTTTATTAAGTAATTATACCTTTTTTTACTATAGTTTCAAATTTTAATGTTAGGTAATTATTGATTCCAACTTTTTATAAGCTTCATATTACATGGTCCTAAAGACAAGGCTCTTAGTAATTTGACACATTCTTTTCAAATGAGCAAGAATTGTGTATCTCTTTGTTCATATTGCTAATAAAATTTGATGTGTGGGGTCTATACATTTGTTAATCAACAAAATCACAATTCCTTCTCTTACACCTTTTGGTCCAGCATCTTAAACCCATTCAATATATATATATATATATATATATATATATATATATATATATATATATATATTCCATACTTCATAACTGGAATCAATGATTGTAGGTACAATTTATGAATAAAAAACTTCACATTAAGAATTTATATTTATCAATTAAAACTAACTCAAATAAAAATAATATATAGAATATTATAATGATTTAGAGATGATGATGACTCTTAATCAAACATACTAGTTGATATAACAAAAAAGGTAGTCTAAGTCAAATCAAAGGCTATATTATAATAAAAATTATATGGTGGAATTGGAATTTTCTCTTCCGTCCAATTCAACTACAAGATATAAATATAAATATAATATTATGAGTGAAACTATCTATCTACACTAATTCAATTTTCAATTTAATAAAAAAATTGAGTCATGTGGTATAGTTATAAGAACATTTATTCAATCAATACAAAGAACATTCACTTACAAAGTACTTGTTCATATTTGTATTGGATGCAATAGTTTGATAATATAGCTAGATCTCTTACATGAGTTATGATCATGTAGTAAGATAATGAGAAACATGTTGAAAAGGTTAGAGCCTTAATTTTTTATGTAGATTCTAGATTTGACAAAAAACACTAGATTTACTATTAAAAAAATCTAATTTTTCAATAATATACTAACTTTATATACATTTGATACAATATGTTGGGAATTATTTTAACATCATATGCTTTTTGATGGATTTTACTCACCAAATGTAATGTGTAAAAAGGGGGAAATATTTTCTTCTTATAGAAGTAAAAATTTCAATTAAGATCAAATTAAAATAAAATTTTTGTATAAAGTAAATGAACAAATTGAATAGCCATAATATAATAGTAAAGTTTTAAATTATATTTAAATAGTATATTTTTGCATTTTTATACTAATAGAGAAGATATAGTAAAGATATTGTCTATCTAGAACACAACATTGTTGGATAAATTCTATACCATATCAATATTTTAAAAGTCATTGAAAAATAAGTATTAAGTCAACATGTTTCTGCACTATTGTTGTTGCCATAGTTTTGAACAACATAAAAATTTAAAAAAAAGTAAAAATTTTTTATGTAATGGGCATGTGAACATAGTGCCTATTTGAGATGTACATGTATAAATTTGGAATTAGTTTAGGACAATTAATTAGATAGTTTAGTTATTCAAAACAAAGTATGCTCAACTTAAGGAATGCCAAAAATCTATTGTGCTATTTTTTCATATTCTTGTAATATTATGATGTAAAAAAATAGGTAATGAATGTATTAATGCATTGAAAAACCAATTATTTTACCTTTCAAAACATTTAAACAAGGGAAAAAGTAAAGCAACTTATTGAATTTGAATTGTGGCTCATTGTTGTTTAATAAAAAAAAAGTATTATCCATTCCAAATGTAAATGTGTTGTTCATTTAGAATTTTCATAATATAAATACCATTGTTAAATATTTTATTGATATTCTTAAAATGATATGGTTATTATATTTGGAAACATAATGTGAAACATATGTTTCTGCAATATATATTCAAATTTTTAATCTTTTTTATGAATGTTACATGTCAGTGCATGGGTTTAGGAATGGCATGGAGTTTTTGGGCGTCTTGAAAAATGTAAATAGTAATTAGTATAAGGATCTATTATTAGGATTTCATGTCAGAATGAATTAAGAATTGTCTCAAAGGGAGTAAAACAAATTTTATTTTCTTTTAACGTGCTTGTAACCTATAATTGTTAGTGTTATCTCGTGATTTTTAACATGGTAAATGAATGAGAAAAACACAATGTTAGTATAATTTTAATATATAAAAAATATTAAAATTGATTCTTGCCTTTGATATTTGATGTTGCTATAATTTTCAAATGTTTTCTTGTATGATGCATTCATCATTTATTAGTTCAAAAAATGAAGAAAGATTTGCACAAAGAGTTCAATAACCTTTTGGCACATTCTATACTACAACTTTATAAATATTAAATGGTAGTTTTTAAGACATTCTCTAACTTTTATGTCATTTAAATTTTTTTCATATTGTGTACTAATTTTAATCTAAAACTAAATAACTATAATAAATTTGAAAATAAATATAGCTACAATGTAAGCAAAAGTAATATGTTAGTAAATATAAGCTTATAATTGCAATATTTTGATTTGTTTCTCCATCTTTGACGTATGTATTGAACTATATGTTGGTTCATTGAAAACTTGTAATCAAAGATCCAAATGATCCTATTAAATATGATTCATCTGATTCTTTAATATAATTGATTTATTATCTAGTGTAAGTTTTAATTTTTTAAAACTATATGTATGTTTCCTATCATTACTTTATAGTAAACACATTGAAAAATTTAGTATCTCATCTTTTGTAATTCCTATTTTATTTTATTTTCATCAAAAATTCTAAAATATGAACACTAATTTCTAGAGTCATGTGCTGCAAATTTTTGATCAATTTATTTCTAGCATTAACTATTATTGTAAATTTATCTGTTGTGCCCTTATGTGCTAGTAATAAAACCAATGACATTTTTCAAAATTTTAATCCAACTAATTTTCACTTGTTGTATTACAATGAACCCTTTGCCCATTAGTTACATTCACCAAGAGGTTCACATCTACTTGAAAAAAACTTATTGCATAGCCCCCCATAATTAATAATTTTATATTAATATAGAAGCTTCCCAAAATTAGTCTTTATTTTCCAAATGCAAAGTTACAATTATAGAACTTGTGAATTATGGGCTCAAAAAATATGATACCTATAAATTTAGGCCATTTCCAAATATCATAATTCCATTTACCAATGCCAATGTTTCCAAATGTGTAGTCAAACATAAATTTCTTAAGGTTGAATAACATGCCTAGACATCTTCCTCTAGACCATCATGTATCTCGTGTCCTCAAAGTGAAGCATCCACTTCAATGTAATTTTCAAGGCATAATTCATGTTAAATTAATTATTTATATTCCTAATCCATTGTATAGGACATTAACTGTAACGTAAAACTCACAAAGTTCATTAATAGCCATATAAATGACTTCCAAGGCTTGTTAAAGACTTTACTAAATCCATTCAAAAACTAAACAAGATATTACTTGTATAAGTCTAAAAAAGTGACCATGATTTAGGATCAAATCAAAATTTGTATGGACAAATCTAATAACTAACTAACCAATATTTCAATGCTAAGCCAAAAAAAATGCAAACCCATGAAACTAAGCCATAAAATAAATTTGGTTAAGTCCTTAGGTCTATGTAATGAAAAGATGAACCAAGGTTGAACTGAAATTTCATTTATAAATTAAACAAGTAACACATTTTACACAAGGTGTGACCTTATATATTTAACTTAAAAAACATGAAAGTACTTAAATATTAGGTGATTTAATATTTAATTTAAAAAGTATGAAATAACTTAATGCAAGAGGATAAATCTCTATGTCTTCAAATAGTTAGACATAAGAGTATACTAAAATTATACTTATCCATACTTCATCATAGCGATAAGAAACAATAATGACCCTTACTAATTTCACACCTTTAAAATATTGATCTATTCCCTAAGAGAGAACCAACTGAGTTGTTAGGGTCTGACTCAGGTTTGATCTCATCTATTGGAGTTGTAATTAATAATAAGGATTAATATCTATATCCAATTGTTTATTACCTTAATCCTTATTTAAATTAATAATTTATACTTAAAATCCTTTTTGATTCATTTATCAATGATCATAATATAACAATAAGATTGTCCAAACCTTGTGTTGATTATACAAGAAGATACCAAATTTTATGTTGAGGTTCCCTTTTAATTACAATGGATCGCTAATGTAATATAAGGTATATGATTATTGTATTTAAAACTTAAATAGACACACTCATCTAGTTTTTTTATTTTTATTTTCATCAAGGCCATAATCCTTTATTAATCTTACTCTTTATGACATTTGAATCCATTACGGTAAATTGCTTTGAATCTTAAGATTAACCCTTTATTATATAAAGATATTAAAACATGGATTAATCCATGCCCTATAATCTTACTTATTTCATTCAAAATCAATTACAATAATTAAATATCATGTTTTTATTGTAAAAGTATTATATATGTATAAACACATCTAGGCATTCTTTGTTAAAATCATCCATTATTTACAATTTCAATCTTGAGATTAATTCCAAGTTGTCCAACATAATATAAATTTTATCATGCTCATAGATTCACTTGTTCTTAATATTTATCTTCCATTTCCAATTATATATGAATATATTGAATATTTATAATATCCAAAACTCACACACATAAATCTATGCCCAATAATATACTCGACATTATTATTTCTAAGTCAAATAATTCATTTCATAGAATATGAAACTTACATATGGTGAAAACTCAACCTATAAACATTATAAATTTAACTCAACCTCATTATAATTTCACCATAGTATATTATCCTACCTTACACACAAAAAAGGTGGAAGATGGACTATGGGAATGAATTTCGTCAAATGAATATCACCTCATGCTTCCAAAGTAGAATATACATGCTTATTGACCCAATACCAAAATGATTAATAACCCAAATGTTACCATTACGAAACATAAAATCAACTTCAAATCATCAATTCAGTCCCAAGGAATTAAGATGCATATATCTAAGCATAGGACATTAACACCTTAAATATATTAAGTAGTCTGATTCTATAAATTAGGATACAAAAATATTCCCAAACATTATGTATAGGGATTTACCATGAATAAACATATTAAAAATGAAATATATCAATAATATTAAACTTTGAATATGTATATCTTCTTCAACAACAAGAATAAATCACTTATTCATTCAATAAAGTGTTGAGATCAAGATAAGGAATCCATACCTTGCAAGTAACTAGGAGTCATACCATAATTATTTATAACTATACCCATTATCAATAATAAGGTTTAATATCATTATATATTCATATAGAAGAATGGGAATCAATAGTGAGATGGAATGCATTCACAAGAATATCAAAATTATGAATTGATTAGCAAACTGCACCATGCTCTCATTGTATTACTGGTTAAGAGATGATTTGGTGTCATGATACACTCAGCTACCCACATGATGTTTGCATCAATACCATATGGTGAAATTTAGGATTCCCTTTGATTTCTCTCAAGCTATCCATAATATAAGTGACATGCATGGCTTTTCTAACCAAATCATTTTTTACAACTTCCCTCTCATGAAATACATTCCTCCTCGAAATGAAGAATAAAAACCATAAATAAGACTAATCAAACTCCAATGGTAAAATATTCTTACTATAAATTCAAACAACCAACTTTTTAAATTCCATTTAATTTGAAGTGATATTATATTTATCTCATTCTCTTTGTTAATGGAGTCATTTGTTATCATTTACTTATCTATCTTCATCAAACACTCACAATATATATGAGATTGTGTCCCACATTATTGTTTGACTACAAGACTACCTTTATTCTAATCTCATCTACTCTTATATAGGTTATAAATTCAACATCCATTACTTGTGGTAGTCTCCATTATTCTTCTATAAGTTATTTTCACTCTCCTCTTCTTCTAGCTATTTTATTTCTTATTTTTAATTACTTTAGTTTTTGAGTGGTAATGTTTCTTTCTTGTAGCCATTTTTTTTATTGTCACAGTCTACTTACTTGTTGTGATATATTTGCAAAGTGTAGAGGTTCATATCTTGGTCACTAATTTTTTTAGCTACTCCATATATTTAATTCTTAACTTTTTTATTCTTTTAGATATTCGTACCCCATTTGCATAAAAAATAAATTCCAACTAGCATGGATTTAATCATGGATATTTTTAAAATTAATATTACAACTTACAATTATATTATACATTGATGAATTTAAAATTATTGTCTTCTCATTTTAATTTATAAACCAATAATATCATATTGTTTTTATGTTACATATTCACTAGGTGATAATACATGGCATCCAACATGATGCACACTTGGTCACACCTAATGTGAAATTAATTGAAAATCCATGTTTAGAATCTATGTTCATTTTATTAGTATATTATTAAATCTCTTGCTTACACCATGTTGACTTAAATTACACATAGATAGAATTATATTTAATATGCATTGATTGAAATGAAATTTTCAAGCCAAGATTTCTTATTCATGTTCACTTACAATATTATTGTGTGTATAACTTGATTTTCACATATATGTGATATTTTTTAATTTATCATGATCAATAAAATAAATTTGACAACCATGTATCTCAATACTAGTGCAAAAGAAAATTATAAACCCCAAATCTCATGCTCATGACAATGAAAACTGCATTGGCAATGGCTTGAGCATGTGGTGTTGAATGTCAACAACATTTTAATTTACCATTATAAATGGAAGAAAGTAATTTTTCCTTTTATTTGTAGAATATTTCATGTTAATATTTTCCATCACCATTAGCCTAAATTATTCACATGCATCTCCTCTAGATACTAACAAAATACTTCAATATCAATATAATAAAAAAATTTATTGATTGATACATAATTAAGGTTTCACTAATTTTTTGAAACTCTAAAATAAATGGGCTTCACTAAATAATAATATTTGTGATTTACTTGTTATTTTTTAAATATTTTTATAGCAACAATATATTTTTTATAATATTATTTACATTCATTTTTTTGAGGTAAGAATACATTATGTTTATGATTTGACCTATTATATTTCAATCTATTTGAAATCTTTTTGTTTGTTCGTTTTTTTAAAAAAAAAGTATAATAATGCAATATATCTTTTTATATTTTAGATATGGTTTTTTTTTAGTTATTTCTTTTATTTAACCATTCAGTAACATATATGTGAATAAATATAGACTTTATGTCTCTACATTTATATTTATACTTAAAAAATTTGACACATCCTTATCTATGTTTATAAAAAAAATATAATTATTAAAAAAATGTTGTGAATATAGAACTTAACCAACTTATTTACATCAAGGGTAAGTGAAAAAAGTTGGGGTACAAAAAGTGGACGACCCATGGACATGATTTTTATGAAATTTCAAAAATTTGAAATTATGTAGATAATTTGAGATATCTACACACCAAATTTGAAGATGCTATAAAAAGTAGCATTTTGAGTCTAATTTCCAAAACACTAATTTTTTTTAAAATGGTTAAGTATAGCTAGGTCAAACATCTAAAATTTGAAGATAAACTCTAGTTTTTTTCCAAGAAACATAGTAGATAGACGGCCATGACACACACCTAGCATTTAATATTATTTAAAACCCTTTGGGGAAAATTTATGTAAAAGATTCTATCTCATCACCTATATTTTTTTGTATTTTTTCAATGAATAAAACATTTTAATAAATTTTTCAAATAAATAAATCCTAAAAACTCACAAAGAAATTGATAGTCATCCATGAGTTAGGCCTAACTACCTAAAAAAATGAAAATAATATATATATATATATATATATATATATATATATATATATATATATATATATATATATATATATATATATATATATATATATATTGAATGTGTGTAGAATTAAACATACTACGTCACCATATAATTTAGTTTTCACTTGAATTAATTAAACACAAATTACATGAGCATGTATAGGCATGTATGTTTGTGGCATGTGGTGACCTAAAAAAGGCATATTTAGAAATAAATATAGTTTGAAACCTTGAATTAGTCCAAAAAATATAAGAATCATATTTTCAGAAAGAAGAGAGTGTGTTTGTCATGACAGTATTAAGTTTTTGAATTTTCACATTGAAATTCTTAGTGTATTTTGAAATCAAATTTGAAATTAGTCATTTATTTTCATACCTTTCAATACTCAGTTGTGCATTGACAATCCAAGCCATTACCTAGAGAATCTAAGCCATTCCTGAGCTAAAAGACATGGGAATTGAATTCAAACTCAAATACCACAATTGCATTATTAACTTTATTATTAATGTGATCACATTATATATTATAAATATCCTAAAACTTGAATAGGATCCATTAGGCCTAGTAGTCTTAAGATTGTTGTCTAATATGACCCATGTTATCAAATCCCTAATTGTCATTATATTGAAGGAATTCCTTGTGTGGGGACCAATTAATATTAATTATAAATATTATGATAAATAAAATATTTGATTAGTTAAATATGTTGTGTAATTAGGGAAAGATATTCACAATGGACAAATTAGATAGACACAATTCATTTCATGGGGTGAAAAATGCATCGATTGATATTCTAGGTGGAAGCAATTAATTACATAGGACTTAGTTATCCTGAAATATGTATAGTATTTAAAAAATTATAAATTGATTCAACACGGTGTAATTAAACCCTAAATAACATTAGATGGATGTAATTCCTTGCTTGGGGATTGAGTGGACCCTATTACATGTCAAATTGAACTTAAATACTCAATTGATTCAATATGGTGTGCAATCAGGGCTAATGGAACCCAAATGGAACATTATATGGACAAAATTACATTCATGTGGCTCATTTGGCCCCAATTATGTATACAAGATAAAACCAAATGCATGATTAGCTAGATACAGTCTATAATTGGGGCCAAAGAAGTTCTATTTGACATTATATATATTCAATTACTTGCATGAGCCTTGGTTGGCCATAATTTCATATTAAATTAAACTAAAGACTTGGTTGATTCAATATGTTATGTATTTGGGACAAATAGAGCCCCTTGTTGATAGTAGAAGGATGAAATTTCTTACACAAGGCTTGTTTTGACTAAATTTCATAGATCATATATTGAACCAAATATTCTTTTCGTTAAATTTGGTACATAATCAAAATCTTGATTGTTATTAAAGATGGATCTATAATTATTTATAGGGGTTTCAATTGGTCATGATTTCATACCAGATTCATGATAACACTCAATTATTTTAATAAGGTGTGTAATAGTGCCCTAATTAAAACTATGTTGACACAATTCCTTGGGCAAGCCTCAATTAGCCAAAATTATGTATCATCTAGAACCAAATACTTGATTGGTTCAATATGGTATGTAATTAAGGCCAAGTAAGCCACAATTTCCATTATATATGAATGTAATTCCTTGCACATAGCTCCTTTGGACCAAAATCCATATCAAATTGAAAAACACTTATTTTTTTAATATGGCGAGCACTTGGATCTCAAATTGATATCATATGGATCAAATTCCTTACATTTAGGCTCATTAATCCCTTGCAATCAATTTAACCCTAGTCATGAATAGGTTCATAGGGATGAACTTGGTTAAAATTGTGTCAGTCATTACCATAATTAACTTCGTAGGCTCAATATGTAACAATATAGAGAATAATTGATCCCAAATTCATATTATTTACTCATAGATATATGTTCAAGGAGCTCAAATTTTCCCCAATCACTATCATGATTATACCTTATATACCATGAAACCTATATACTAAGCCCTAATCCCTAAATTTCCCAATCCCTAGACTCTACTCACTATAAATATAAATTCTTTAAACTTTAAACCAATAATTTTAGCCCAAACTAGCATCATTTAGACTAAGAATTATGTTCATAGGGCTCAATTTGGCCTAAATCGCATGAGTGATTGACCTATTTGACTAATTCACTCAATGTTTTTTGTGCGACATGACATCAATAGTATAATGACAATCCAAAAACATATTCTATAGTTGAAAATATGTCCAAGTGATTCAAATTATCCTCAATTATCTTTGTGATTAACCCTATGTACCCTAAACCATATATATAAATCAAAACATAGAAGTTGTAAACCATAAATCCTAAACACTATACCCTAAATTATAAACCATTTACTTTATAGGTATTCACCAACTTCAATTTATTCCTAATTAGCATTCTTTTTAGTAACATTCTAGTTTGAACACATGGCATATCAAGTGATTAGAAATTAATATGCAGATCCTTAAACCTAAACCCTATGCCCTAATCTCTAATTATCCCTAAAACATTTAAATTATAATCTCCCTATGCCCTAATGCCCACTATATGTCACAAACATATATGATTTATGATATAACTAATTTTATCACAACATGTCATAATTTATGCATTTTAAAACCTATGTCTAAAGCCTTTTGAGTAGCAATCTAGTTTTACATCTATTTACTAAAATAGGGCTATTTCAAGACCCTTCAACCTAATTAATCAAAGAGGAGGAGAGGTATTTTAATCAAAGAGGCATTTGAGGCAAATTTAAGGGTCTTCAATAAAAAGATATGATTTGGGGCAAAATCAAAAGATCAATCTTCTATCCCAAGTTGATCTATTTAGTCAATTTGTACAATTCCCTACATGATTTGGGAAAAATTAAGTCCTTAAACAAAATTTATGGATCAATGAATTATATAACATGTATACAATATGTATATGGTATAACTGGCCATAATTTTATTATATTTATGCAAACATTAAGGTAATAAAGTCATAAATAGGTGTCATAAATAGCTCAAATTTTCTTCAATTACCATAATGATTAGACCCTATATTTGACAACATAAACTGTAAGTTATCCTGTATCATTTAACCTTAACCCCAAAGCCATAAGGCTTAAACCCCAAACCCTTTAAATTATAGACATTAATCCCTAAACCAATAAATTTAGCCCCAATTAACATATTTTATATAGATAGTAATAATTAGGTTTAGAGGGATGAACTTGGTTAAAATTACATCACTCATTACCATAATTGACTTCGTAGGCTCAATATGCAATGATGTGGGGGATAATTGATCCCAAATTTACATTCTGTAATCACACATATAGGTTTAAGGCTCCCAAATTTTCCCCAATTGCCTACATGATTATATAAATATACCCTAAGACCTATACCTTAAGCCCTAATCCTTAAAGTTCTTAATCCCTAAACTCTAAACCACAAATATATAAATTTTAACCCTTGAGCCAATCATTTTATCCCTAAATTAACATCATTTATAGACTAAGAATTAAGTTTAATGTGCTTAATTTGGTCTAAATCACATGATTGATTGCCCCATTTGACTAATTCAATCAATATACATGATGACATCCAGGGTATAATGGTAACCCAAAAACACATTTTATTATTAATGACTTATTATTATATTTTGGGGCTTTGACGTGCTCAGATATTCTCTCTCCAAGTATTAAGAGAATAAAAAAATGACCTAAGAAGTAATACCATGGAATTTAATGTGCTTTCAGAAACATTGAATAGCCACTTAAAAAATATAAACCATAAGTTATATGTAATTTAATGAACTTTGGGAAATGTGCCTCAAAACATTTTCATGCCACGTATGTCATAAAAGCATGCTACCTATTATTTTATTAAATGCACAAAATATTTCAATTTTGGGGGATCCATTTCCATCCCATCATAACATTAATTCAAAATGATGGGATTTAACCCATGGAGTGACATGAGTATCCATAAAACCAAGCCATTATAGGGGAAAGGTCCCAATATCCATGAAACTTCACTTTGGACATTAAGCTTAATCCCTAATTCCTAAAATATAAAATGTTATCTGTAATCCCTAGTCCCAAATCCCTAATCCATAAACCCTATGCACTAATTAGCCTCAATCCCTAATTCATAATTCCTTATCTACATTAAGTATAATGCAATCATGTTATTCTTAACATAGGAAACACTCAGTCCTCATTACCAATTGCCAACCCCATAGCTTACATCAATAATAATGTGATCATGTTATTCAATAACATGATCGTGATATTGTTGATATCAACTTCTTAATGGGTTGGATGTGTTGGGACATTGTGGGAAACATAATGAGATCACATTATTTAGTAACATGATCATGTTATATAACATGATGATGTTATTATTATTTGTTTGATAATCTCACTTATCAATGACTAGTTTTATCCCAAATTGAGACTTCTATCCCTAAAAAAATTCTCTATGAAGTTATGTAAGATGTACATACATTTGTACTTGACACCAACTTTGAATATTTGTTAAATGTCCCTTCTAATGGGTTCTAGATGACATTGAAAGAGGAAGAGGAAGTTGTTAAAGAATAAAACACTAGAGGAATTGGAATATTTCAAAGATAAAAATAAGCTACTAATGCAAAAATTTCATGGTAAATAAGGTACAAACCCTACTATTGATGAACCAAATGCCATAGATAATGAGCCGATTGATGATAATGAACTAATAAATTATCAAATTAACTATAATCAATTGAATAATGTTGAAATTGACCATAATACATTATCTATGGATGCAATTTCCAATTCAATGTTTCACATTTTTTATTTTATAGATGATGATTCTATGTATGATGCTTCACTACCTATAAATGAATAGAATTTGATGGCAAAAAAAAATGATGAAATTAACCATCAAAAAAATTTCATGGAAACATATGATGAAGAAATTAACAATGAGGAAATTATTGTCATCCCACCTCTAAATAATGAAAGTAATAATGGTTCTGAAAACACCTCCAAGGATTGTGCATAGAAAACATAAGTACCTTATTGAAGTTGATGGAAATATTTTAAAACTAATGCATAACAAAATGTATGATTTCCATTCAATAAGATTGGATCAATAAATTTGGGATATTTTCTTTCATAGTTTGCAATATTATAGTCAAAGATGTTAATTATTTATTTCATTGATAAAAATGATTAGGAGGAGACCTATAAGGTACACATTAAGAATAATAACATCTAACATGGATGATGAAAATGGTGAAATTATTGACAATCTACATGATGCATATCATACTATAGGCCCACAATCACACACAAAATATTGTAATGTTTCTAGACATACACATATAATTTGTGTAGTAAGTGACATAATATTGAAAAAATTAATGGTTTCAAAAACAAGACAAAAACTTAATATAAATAGAAAAGGAATAAGGAAATGAATTAAAATACATGTAAGACTTAATGAACCTAACACCAAGAACTATGGGTATTCTCTGGTATACTTCAACAAAAGGACAAGGCTCTATCCAATAATCTCATACAGTTACTTGCTCAATTTTTGAAAGATAATATAAGAGTTTATCCTAATGCAAGACATGTTATGAAAATAAGAGTTAGTTCTCATAAATGTGAACCACATCTAAAACATTTATTAGATATTACTCAAATATAATTTTACTTTAAATTTTTGAAAAAACATCAACAAATTTCAATTTGTCAAAGATATTTGGACATGGAAAAACCTGTTTATGTTAAAATAAATCACACACACACCACTTGTTGTAGGCAACATGTTGAATTTTCACTACACTATGATGTTTTTATATATATTTTTTGTACTTTGCATACTAACATTTTTTGAGTGTAGCATTGAATTTCCACCAAAATCATCCAATAAATTTATTCCAACTATATTTTGCAGAATATCGGATGGGCAATTATTTTACAACAAATCATGTTTAAATAGAAATTGTAGCATTTGTGGTAGATTGCCAAATTTTTAAAAATGTATCCATGAGGAGATTACAATTAAAATTATAAAGGAATTAGTTAGTTTAATCAAATATAAATCAATGACTTATCAAGTAAAAGATGGGAAAGCATCTAAATGGTGTGAACTTGTTATAAAAAAAACACCTATTTCAAAAAAGAATAGTCAAATTTAGGGACAATATTGTTCATGACTATGCAAGTCACACACACAAGGCTAGATGGTTGGATGAACATTTCAATAAATGAAAGAATCACCATCTGACTAGGACTATCTGCTATCATAGGACAACCCTACATACACAATACATAAACATAAGGTATATTTGATCCAAGTACACATGTACTAAAATTATTAAAACAAGTCTATTTTTATAATTCAAACTTATAAAAACTAATATATACCTCTATCATCCCCTATGTAGATGACATAATAGTATCAATGTTTATGTCTATCTCAACTCATACAGAGGGAGGAGTGTTAGTACCATCCATTAACTATTCATGTAAAGAAGTTCCCACTTAGTTTTATATAAAGTACATCAAATCTTATATATGGAAACCAAAATTATCAATATAAGAACTTGTACATATAAAATATCTATCTATATAATTACATGAATTCAATGACAAATTATTGGAAAGAAGACAAGTACGCACATGAAAATATAATTAGATCTAAAATTATAAGCCATCTATTGAAGTGCTAGAGCAGAAGCTTTGTACAAAATTTTTTTATAAGGTTAAAAATGTTAAAGTGAATATATAATATACTAGTTTATTTTCTTTCAAATTGATAATATAAATATACTTGGGTTAAGATCTTTAATTAATGCTACATTACATCTTGGACTATATTGGTTGTTGATTTATTACTTGTTTAAAATAGGGGTTTGACTTAGGTTTGGGCCCTCATAACTAATTACTTTTGGATGAATTTTTAAGATTAAATTAGAGTATTTACAGATATTTTAAATTATATTTTAAAAAGGTGGGCCTACATTTGATGGACTAGTGTGATGAAGTATGATTGGCTTCCTATGATTATATAAAAATGAATGACTAATGATTTAGGCACACTATAAGGATACTCTAGAGTTTTTAGGTGGGAATTATTTCCCCATTGAGTAGATTCCTTTACTTGACGTATTCACCAACTAGGATGTGTCATGTAAAACATTTTAATTTTCCCACAAGTCCCTTGAGAGTGGACTATCTCTTTCAAGGTTTTAATTAAGAGACTAGGCTTGTTGGCTAAAGGTAGGGTTATGGCCTTTATAAAGGATTGTGATAGAGGTATGTTTGTTAATAAGAGAGATATAATTAGCCTAGAGGAAAATGTGGCTAGTTTAGAGTCTCAGGTGAAGACTCTTAATGAGATTGTTAGGGCTAGGGGATGTTAGGCTCCATCTATCCAAAAATAGTGTGAGGTACATCACCCACATAGGTTTAAGCAACAGACACAAAATTAGAGAAATTGTATCCCACATCACTCATCAACATGTATATGTAAATAACTATAGACATAATAAATGCAAATATCAAAACATATATGTAAACAATTTTTCCCTCTGTATATGTAAATGGTGTTTTCCTAACAGAGGAAGATGTAGTTGTGGATGGCCCACTAGCTAGATATAAATATAAAATCAATGGCTATGACAAATGAAATGTTGTAAATGTCAGTTGTGATAATGAATGAACTATCACCTCTTGTGACATAAAAAATGACATATATATTATATTAAATTTTTACATAAATTAATTTTTAGCTTAGAGATTAAACTTGTAAATATAACTTAAATTTAACATGAAATTTATATGTAATATACCTACATCTGTGTGGTGATCAATGTCTTCAAACCAAATGTACATGTCAAAAGCTCATCATTCATAAGAATATGATCTAAGCCATCTGAACCACTAATGCCATCGTCATCAGAAGGTCCCATGCACATAGCTCCATATGAACTACAAGGGTAGGGTTAGGTTTAGGTAGCCTATGGCATATACATAGCATCACTCTATGAAATCCTAGTCATATGTTGAATGAGTGTATCGATGAGTGAACTAAGATCATGAAGAGTGTATATCTCCATGACCTACTACAACATAGAGGGAATCTCAAGCTCAAGAGGCTTTTGGATATGAATCTATGTAAATGGATTAGCTACATGATGTGCACCTGGTTGATCCTATGTAAAGCCTTTTTATCAGCCCTAAAACTCACTAAAATAAAAATAATTGAGAATCTGGTTGAGGATAAAATCATAGTAGAGTTTCCTCAAAAAATATAATGAAATCTCATGGTTATTACATGGTGGATAGTCAAAGACCATCCACCATCGATCCTAATAATTAGTCATAATTAAATTATGTACATAGTGATGGATAGGAAAATGTTTGAGGGTTACAAGAAATGGGGCATTGATGGTTAGGTCGATGAATATAGTGCAAATTTTAGCATTTGAAAATTTCAAGTTCTTGACCTAAAGGACTAATAACTTATCAGTATAATATGCCCTATAGGTATTCCTATATGAGCTTCATCAATCAATTTGACTCGTTTTCAAGACAATTTGACCTAATAAGGTCTATAGGGAATTGACTAGCTTGGTGCAATGGGGGTTGGTCAAACTGGGCTCTCTCATTTTATCAATTAGGTCTTCAATTTCAAGTTTATTTCTGACAATGTTGTTAATAAAAAATTCTTAACTACTAGGGGGTTTTGGGGAACTGTAGGAGGATTAGGTAGATGGATAGGAGGAATAAGGTTTTTTGGAGGGTTAGGAAGAGAATAAACCAAAGGGATTTGTTAAGGGTTGGGAGGGTTAATAGGATGGGATATTACAAAAAACAAATTAAAATTAAAATCATGGGTTAAATAATTAAAATTATGAAAAATTAGGGTTAAATAGAGAAGATTTTGATGACTTATCTCTCCTATGCAATAATATCATCGATTTACAAGTCTATGGGGTTAATTTAATAGCTTCCTAACACTTTTTGGCACTTCCTATCACTCTTTTCTGCAAAATGCCATCATAAAACAAGGTAAGATGAAGAAATGCGAACACAAAATGAATAATTTTGCATTTGGTTTTCCCTATTTATTTGTTTTTGTGACAAAGTGAACATGATTGTGTTATTAACATGATCATGTTACCTTTAATAATGTGATCACATTATTGTTTAATATAACTCAATCACATTATTAAATAATGTGATCACATTATGGCTCAACAATCTTGAACCTAGACTTAAGTAATGCAATCACATTAATTAATTAATGTGATCATGTTATGGTAAATGTCAAAGAAATTATCCCCCAACTCTATTAACTTAGCCTCAAGTCATAGAAAGCTAATTATAATAGACACTGTATGCATTGTTTTAAATTTGGTTTGGTCATTACATTACAAAATCTGACATTTGGAACACCCACTGTAAGAGTTGAACAATTAGGATGCATTAATGCACTCATATGAAAATTTAAATTATTTATAAAACATAAATTGTTGATTGAGATTAGAGATCAGTAGAAAAAAATATACAAGGCCACTGATCTATGGTGTACATTTTAAAATAATGAGGATGCACCAAATTTAGAAAATAATCATGGATGATAGAACCCAATGTTTAAAATAAGTGAGATGGAAAAGCATTTTTTTTTAATTTAAATTTCAATCTATGGATCCAAATTGAATAAGACATTAAAAATAAAAAGGAAGGCATCAATGATTAATGCCAAATTTTAAATAAATGATATTATTATGAGGAGAAATACATACGCATCTGAAACATATGAAAAAAAAATATCTTTATACTTATATATAATTTAAACAATTTGTTTCTTAAAGGAACTAAGATAACAAATTTTTAAATAATAAACAAAAATAGTGAATGAACAATTCATTGATTTTAAAAAAATTATTCTTTTAGCTTTATATTACACACCAATCATAAATAAAAATAATAATGGCACAATCATATAAAAAATAATGGAAGTCAAATAACAAGTTTTTAAATACCAAAAAAAATTTGCATAACAAATATAGAAAAACTATATATTAATCAATTTGTTTTATTAATAATTAAAAATAAATGGATTTTTTTAATCTATATATACAATATTAGTTGCTTTCCTCTAAAAATTAAACTTCAAACACTTACCATTGGTTTAAAATAACTGCACTATTATCACTTTAAAAAGAAAAGTACATTGTTATCATTGAAAGAAACTATGTTGTCATCATTTTAACTACTAATATTTTATTTGTATAATAAAATATAATTAAAAAATTAAAACATAACTTAAAATTAACTTAATTTCATTCTATTTTGTAACCTTCAAAAGAAATAAATAATATGTAGCTTGGCAAAATCAACTTAATTTCTCTCTATACTCATCATAAAATAATAGAAATGAAATCTTGATGTCCTACTTATACAATAAATAAAGTTCATATATACAAAATCAAATTAAAAGAAAAAAGTTGATTTCATATCTATATAATAATATAGAAATGTAAATAAAAAGTATTCAAATTTATATATAAAGAAAATTAAGATTTATAATAATTACAAATATATAATATTTTTTATTGAAATATAAATATAACTTTTTATTATTATCTATGTATAAATAATTGTTGTTCATTTTATTGTCCAAAAAATTAAGGATATATATTTTAATAATAAGTGTATTAAGATACCATCAACTAAGTAAAATGCAAATGTTAGATAAATTTGAAATTATTTAAAAATATATAATACTTAAATTAAAATATAACATATACAAAAATAAGGTAATAATTTTTAGATATTTATTTTGATATGAAGTGAATGGATGCTTTTGAAGATGTATTGGTGGACATGTAGGAAAGAATCTACACTATTAAATCTAATATTACTTATTTTCAAGTTCAGTGATTCACAACTTCAATGTGACAAGAATAGAGAAAATTCCATGACCACTCTAAAGTAAAATTTCACAAGTCGAATAAAAAAATTCTTAAATTTTTAAATGATTATAAGGTTGGTTCATATATATATTATTTTGAAGGTTCATTTTTATTAGTAATATTCTTTAAAAGAACTAGTGATAGAAATAAAACAAAATTATATACACTACACTATATTTATATAATTCTAATACAATATTCTATGAATTTATAGCCCATTTTCTTATTCTTTTCAAAAAATATATACACCTCCTCTTTAAAATACATCTTACACTTCCTTTATGTATAGTTTTAAGAGTTTGACATTTCTTTAAAAATCCAAATAAATTATATCCATTACAATTTCTCAAACTTGCATAATATTTGTTTCCTTTTCTCTTATTTGAATCTATTGAATGTAAAAAATTGGAGGTTAGATATATTTAAAAACATCCCAATATTTATTTAGTTAGGGTTTTAATATTTAATAGGATGCATTGAAACAATACTTTAAAAAATTATAAACATAAAACCAGTTTAATCATAAAACCAACAAGCAAGTTGTTTTATCATTCTTTTTCAATATACATGAAACCTATGAAGAGTTGTTTTGGTCTATAACCTAAAATATCTTTAAGATAACTATTGATTCCTAACCTCCTCAATATGATCTTATTATAGTTGACAATTATTATTATATGTAACTTTGGGGTAATAATATAATATATTATGTACATGCACAAAAAAGGATAAAAGCTGGCAAAGAAACTTAGAAAACCCTCCTTTTCACTTTTTGTTTACATAGTGTGAAACCCTCAGAAAAACAATCATAGAAAGAGTGGAAATGATACAAGGCAAAGGCAACATTTAAAACTAGTAATATTATCATTATATAATTTAATAAATTTTGATATATGATGCATATGCATAGCAATCCTTATCGTCAACCTTTGTTCCCCAAGCCTGTCCCTTCCCTTTCTTTCCTTGCTATATTGGTTTATTTGAGTCCCTACTTTTTTTTACCACTTATTTTTTCTATAGATATTAGGGGTTATTCAAATACTAAAATTTGAATTTTTAAAACTTAATACGTGGTTTTATCAACACTATATTTCCTTAAAAGTATTTGAGGATTTTTAAGAAAGTTTCTACTTATCTTGAAAAAATTATAGTCCATAAACCAACTTTCTTACCAATAATTTTCTGCAAATCATCAAAGCATTTTTAAGATCAACATTTGGTGTATATTTTCTAGGCATTCCTTTGAGACAATTTTACCAAGACAATTGACATGCCTTTTATATCTTTCAACATTTTTAAAAAAAAATAGTTCAGGCACTTTTCAAACCATTTAAGGTACCATTTGTATGTTTTCATATTTACCATACATTTCATTCAAACATTTTTTAAATTAGTTTGCATTCATATTGTTAAATTATTTGGTGATGTTTGAATTCCCTATGCTGATTAAATGGATTTCAAATCATTTAATCATTGAATTTGGTCATTTTTATCTTATGACCCCTCTTCTCGATGCAATTTTAAGAAAAAATATGTTATAATGATCAAATTTATGAAAACATTAGCTTCATCGATTAATTTTTATACACTCATCGACATTTCACCTCATCCAATACCATGTTTCCTTATATCCCATTGAATGACACCTATTGATGTAACATAAATTATAAATATGTTTCACAACATATTTTTGAACAAAAGATAAGTGAAACAAATATTTTATTTTTATCTTATTCTTTTCTGAAAGTGCTAGAAACTTTCACATGTCACAAAGATTTTATTTTTATCTTATTCTTTGATCCTTTTGAAAAGGGTTCCATAGTATTTTATCAAAAAAACTAAAAGTCTCCCGTGGAACTTTCATGTTTATTACACTCCATATTCTTTGTTTTTTTTGCTCACTTAATTCAACCCTTAACAAGAACAAAAAGAATAATAGTATGCACTCTTGGCATGCCTTACAACCCTAAATTCTAACTGGATTTGATAATTTTAACCTTTAAAATAAAATCCCAAAGCACAATTTCTTAGGTGATGCATAACCATAAGCTTCCTCATCGTCACCTTCTCCTTCCCTAAGCCTCCCTCCCCCCTTGTGTTCCTGGCCTTACTAGTCTAATTCAATGTTTGATTTTAATAGAATACATATTATTTTATGGAGATTAGGGGTTATAAAAACACTAAAAATATGAAATTTTGTAATTTACCTCATGGTTTTTATTTATAATATATCTGATACATTATGATTGTTAAAATTAATTTCATGTGCACTAAATCATGTAACTAATCCTAAACTAGTCTTGTAATCCCAAGATAGAAGGTGTGATCAACATATTAGCTCATTGTGAGTAATGCAAAAGTTTTTGAACATTATTTAACCAAAACCAAATTACCTTGATAAACAAAAATCAACTTCTATAGATAAACTTATAGATTGAAGGGTTCTCACTTCTAGCTACGATCAATTAATTACAAATAAATAATGGTAGTAGTATGTATGTGGATGAAAATTATTCATGCCAATGAATCATTGTAAAAGATTAACTCTATCAGTGAGAACATGACTTGTGTTCATGCCCTTTATCTAAAATAATTGATACTAACATGATATAAAATGATATGTTTCTATTTGCTACTTGTGTTGAATTTGAGAACCTATGTCTCATGATACTAAAAAATGAGTGCATATACCTTTCATACACCCCAAAGTGTATTTAAAAATTTGAATATTTAAAAATATTTAACTTTTTTCTAGTTAAAATGTGTCCATCTACATGAAATATATACTTAAGTGTATCTCAATTTGTATTTTTATCATTGAAAACTGAGTACATATGCAGGACATATGGCTAAAAAAAAATTCCAATGTATAAATATATTTAAACCACTCTAAAAACTTTGAAACTTGAATTTTGTCCCAAAATTTATTTTTTATCCTAGTGGAATATTAATTTTCTATGATAATCCCACTAATGCATCCCCATTTTGAGTTGAGAGATGTAGCCTACAAGTCATTCATATCAAAACAAAGTTATATGGGGCCCAGGAGGAGACCTAGTGGAAAACCTATTTAAACATATTTAATAGGGTTATGAATGAAACTATATTATGAATGGTATATAATATAAATGTATAATGTGTTAAATAATAATAAAATTAAAGAAGATGATGACAAACAATGTAGAACTATAATATATATAAATTATGTTAAGTTCTGTACAATATCTAAGAAAATAAATATTTGGTGTCTTTGTGCTTCCCAACATCATTCTTGTATACATAATAAAATAAAAAGAATGGAAGTGTAAATTAATATATAAGGGAGAGAGATGAAGCATCAGCTAAACCATTACAATATTTGGTAATTACCACTTCATTACTGATGAGTTTTTTGATGTCAAGAGTTAACTATATTTATTGATGATTTGAGGTCTAAAGTAATGACACTATAGGAGTTATATTGTAGCATATAATTAGAGTTATATATTTAATATTTTAATGTATGTGTGTAACCTAATTTTAGTGTTGTTAATGATACCATGTGGCTATATATGAAATAATAGTAAACTGCATTAATAAATAGTAACCCAAATATTCATCGATTAATCACCACTCCTTGAATATAAATGGCCCCCATTGCATGTAGTTGTGGTAAGATATGTATAAATAATTTACAACTTTCAATTATGTAAGCCATCTTCATTGGGAAGGCACGTGACCTACTTAAAAAATATTGAAGAGAGTGATCTCTTTTCAATGTGTAATTTTGAATTGAGATTCAATGACTTAATCTAACTCTACTAGGATGTTACAATTTGGATTTATATTTTTCTATTGATGATCCAGAGATCATCTACAAGGAATAACAAATAAAATTTATCAATTATTATTCAAATAATTTGCATAGTAAAGATATCATTGAGATATTTCAAATGCATATTTTGATTCAAAAAATGGACTCCATATGCTAAAGTTATTGTCTGTTGATTTTTTTAGGCAATAAGAAAAAATATGTAGGTACGATGACTAGACATGTGCATGGTCCAATAGATTTTTGACATATTAACCAATGAAATCCTCAAATTTGGAGTGCCCATAATGGCTCTAAAATATTCTCTAAGATTTTAGTCAAATCCCACTTCCTAAGGTTTGCAAAATGGGATTAACTCCGTGAATATCTCTTCCCCCACAAATGTGGGATATTTCCAATATAAACTAGGATATATCCCATATAAATGCATGGGAAGTTTATACAAAGAGAAAGATATGAATGGTGGTTCAACCCATTAACCCTCATCACATCCCATTTTGGGAGATAAGGCTAAGAATCTTAAATAAAGGCTTGTATGTAGGGATGGATAGTGAATAAATCCGTAATTGATGGGTTTTCCAAAGCTATATAAACCCATGAACCTTATTTATAAACTCTTTCCAATAGAATTCCAATATCTCACTTACATTCCAAGTATTTAAGAAGAAAATATCTCACTTTCATTGTAACTCTTCCATTCCAAGGTTTTAGAGCATTGGAGGAGCATTGTATGGGACTATGGAAGCTCTAATTCTCTATTAATCATAAGGTGTTATTAATTTGAGTATTGTAATAATAGCTCTATTGGAAGAGTTAACACTAATTAGAGGGCTATGAAGGAGGATCATTTTATGGAGTCAATAATTGATGTGTATTCTAACTTAGCTCCATGTAGAGGATTTTGAAGGGTGTGCAGTAGAGGAGAAGTAAAAATAAAGGTGTGAAGCAAGGAGGTCATGCTGGAACATTTGGAATCCTTCCGAGACTAGTCTGGGTCTTTGTAATATTGATTGGCACTTGAGCTCATGATAGATTCATTGTAGTTTTTTAAGTTTTATATTTATACTAGTAGATGGATTTTTATAATGAATTAGTTCATTATTTAGAGAACCTAAAGATGAAGGCATATACTAAATTCCATTATCAACTTGTGTGCAATTTTCATTATTACTTGCATTGCATTCTTTCCAATTAATTATATTTCTGGATATGAATTTTATCATTTAAAAAAAATTACCTATAAAGATATAACAAGTAAAATTTTTAGAGTAGAAAATCTATGTTTTTATGGATCATTTTACTGTCAAAGTAGTTAGAATGTTGGACTTGTTTTTTATTGCATGATATATTCTTGAATATAGTTTTGAAATCTTTTTTAGTATTTTATTACACTGGGTTATTTATAGACTTGTTGGCTTATTTTGGTATTCCATTTGTAGTTTGTAATTGTGTTGAAAGTATAGGTTATTTGTAAGAAACCATGGGAAAATCCTTAAAGAGAGAGAGGCTAGAAGAGATGGAAATTATCAAAAATAAAATTTAGGAAGAGAATGCTTTATTGAGATGTAAGATATATTCCCTTGGAAAAAAAATTACGTGTTTGAGATTTGAGCTCAAATCCAAAGATGAACTCTTGATTGGATTGTAGTATGGTAAGCTGAAGAAGGATTTACCTTCCACTTTAGATGAAAAACCATTATTGATGAGTGAATTGTCAGTTATTCACCTTGTAATTCTTCTTCCTCCCATTTAGATTCAAATTAAGGTAATGATGCTTTTGTTTCATTTAAAAAATACACTAAAGGTATTAGATCTTGATTACTATTTAAAATGGGATATAATGGAAAAGGCCTTGGTAAGAATGGCTAACATTTGATTAACCTAATACAGGTAGAGGATCAAACTCATTTTTTAGGTTTGGGTTATGTTAGTGTGGAGATGGAAACTAGAGATAGTTCTAAAACTACTGAATGAAGATAAGCTTCCAACAACCAAGTGTTCACACCACTAGATTTGTAGAATTAGTCCATGCAAAATAATGTGACACAATTATAGGGTGATGAGAAACTATGTAAAAAAGTAGAGAAAAGAGGTAATGCAATACAACCTCCTCATAATTACACAAATCATATCACGAAATGTAATGGTAATTGTAAAACTTCTGATGTTCTCTTTTAATTTAAATAATATGGTTATGATATACAAAAAATGTGGAATACTTTCCCATGTACTTTTTGTGGGTTAATTAATCATTCTATGGATAATTATTGAAAGAAGAAATATTTTATGAAGTTATTTATTTTTTTAGAAAATAAAGTACATGTTAAACATCAATATCATAATCTAGAAGTGAGAAATGAAAAATATGTTTCCTCATCCATAAAGAAGGATAAAAGGAAATATTACACTCATTGTTGTATGAGTGGGCACATGGTTGAAAATTATTGGAAACTTCATCCATCATGCCATCCTAAATATGGTAAGAAGAATATGGTTTATGCTTCTATTAAAAAACATAACAAATAATGAAGTTGTTAACTCATAGGTAGCCCATGAAGAAGCCCACCTATCAAAAGTAGATTCCATCAAGAGGAAACATCCATTAGATTGAATCAGTAAAAAATGGATAGAACTTTTGCATAGATAAATTTTATCTAGCATGCTTAAAAACACTTTAAATTAACTTATTTTGTTTCCTTTGTTGATTAATATGAAAGAAACTAACCTAATTTTCTAGAGAAAGTGTGGAGCTATATCACTCCTTTAGGGTGAAAAATGGAGTAGCCATCCAAATGAGAAGCATATTGTGAACAACCCATTGTTATAAGTTTTATCATTTATTATTTTATGTTCTCACATTCAGATTGGCACATTTTGCTTATGTTTTCTTGTAGCATTTGGCAAGTTGGTAAAAACGCTGCATTGAAAGTGAACATTGAAAAGTTCTCTAAGTTAAAATTTGGGTATAACAATAGTTGAAAGACATGTTACACATATCCAAAGTGTTTCTTTTGAAAGGAAGACAAGTATGCATGAATCAACATGTGAAATGCTTCCAAGGTAAGCAGTACTTTTTTTTTTTTTATGGATCCAGTTTGATATCCATTTTCATTGAAATACATGTGTAATCATTGTATGCACATTAGTAAAAGTTGCAACTAAGGGCATTTTTTGTAACATATATGTAACATTATAAGACCCCATGAAAGGTAATTTTTAAAAGAGATAATATGATATCACTTATTCTATAAAACATAGTTTTATGTCCTTGTGAGAATGTTGAAATAGCAGAGAGAATATAAATTGCATCTCCATAATGTGAGAGCATTATCTTAGCCTATATAGAGTAATGTAGTGCAGTGCAGAGGTTAAGAGAGATTGTCACCTATGATTAGAAATCAAGGTGAAAATGTTACTTATGTTTATTTTTCTCCTAAATCATTTGATGAATTATGGGAAGATATTATGATTGATATAAGATAAATGAATTTTAGGGACTAAAAGCCTTCTTAGTGGGGATGTGTGATCTAGAGATCGTTTATAAGGGATAAAAAATAAAATGTCTCAATTCTTGTTCAAACCATTTTCACAATCAATATATCATAGAGATACTTCCAACACATTTTTTGGTTCAAAAAATGGACTCCATATGCAGAAGTTATGGCCTATAGAAGTTTTCAGGTAATAGGTAGAAAATGTGCAAGTACAGTGATGAGACACGCACGTGGTCCAATAGATTCATGACACGTGAACTAATTAAATTGTCACATTTGGAGTGTCCACAATAGATCCAAAATATTTTCAAATATTTTATACAAATATCACTTCCTAAGGCTTGAGAAATGGGATTAACTACATGAATATCTCTTTCCCCATAAATGTGGGATATTTCCCATAGAAATTGGGATATCTCCCATAGAAATCCATGGAAGGTTTATAAAAATATAAAGATATGAATGGAGATTCAACCCATTGACTCTCATCATTCCCCATTTTATGAGATAAGGCTAAGAAGCTTAAATAAAGGATTGTACAAGGGGATGGATAATGAACAAATACATAATTAGCGGGTTTCTAAAAACTATATAAACCCATGAACCTCATTTTTAAACTCAATCCAAGAGCACTCCAAGATATCACTTAAATTTCAAGTATTAGAGAAGAAAATATCTCACTTTCATTATAACTCTTCCATTCCATGTTTTTGGAGCATTAGATGAGCATTGTAGGGGACTACGAAAGATCTAATTCTCTATTATTTGTAGGGTATTATTAATATATGTATTATAATAATATCTCTATTGTAAGAGATAGCACTACTTGGAGGCCATGAAGGAGGATCATTTTATAGACCTGATGATTGATGCTTATTCTAACATAGATCTATGTAGAGGCTCTTGGAGGCCAAGTGGTAGAGGAGAAGTCAACAAGAGGGTGTGAAGCATGGAGGTCATGTCAGAATAGTGTGTAAGCCTTTTAAGACCAATATGGGTCTCTGTAGGACTGATTAGCACTTGAGTTCATGATGGATTCATTCTAGTTTTGTAAGTTTTAAATTTATACTTGAAAATGGATTTTAATAATGAATTGGTTCATCATTTAGAGAACCCAAATACATAGACATATACTGAAATCCATTATCAACTTATGTGTAGTGTTCATTATTAGTTACATTGCATTATTTTTAGTTCATTATATTTGTAGAGTTGAATTTTAACATTTAAACAAATCTACCTATAACTATCCAATAAGTCAAATTTTCATAGTATGAAATCTACCTATTTACAAATCAACTAAAAATTATATGTAAGATTTGAGGTATTAATAAGAGGTGGAAAGTAATGGAGTAGAAATTATGCATTGAATATTGGATGTAACCTAAGGTAGGATGGAGGATTGAGCTATAATATTTATATCCTACTTGTTTGTTGATGGTATAGGTCTCATACCTAAGTTGACTAAGCTTATGGTAAGGTCCTATCAATATTTATTTCTATAGGTGTATCCAAGCTCAATCACCAACTTGGAGATTGTGTAGTGTTTGATGCTTGTAATATCACTACTTATATTTTCTATTAACTTGTTATTGAATGATTTTCATTTGTTAAATGTGTTGATTCTACTCAATGAATAGAACAATTTTGTAAAAGTCATTTTGATTTCAATACATTGTTAATGTTAGTGACATAATAGAATAATCTACATTAAGGGGTGATATAGCTTGAAAACCCAAGGAAACATGAAAAGGGCTATATGTAGTATAGTTGTGTAAGGCTCTGTTGTAGTTTTTATTAATAAAAGGCAAAATTTTATCCCAATTTCATTGATTCTTTAAATTTTATACACTCAAGATGTGCATATTCATCATATTTACCACTTTTGTATGTCCATATTTTCCTTTTTTGGCTTAGAAATTAATGATTCTAATCCTCTTTTTGTCTTCCCCTCAATTTTAGTTTTGCATGCCTCAAAACATTCTAAATTTTCTATGTTTCCTAGTTTTGAATTAAGTTGGTTTGTTGACTTAAAGGGCCTAAAATTTACTAAATTTTAATGCTCAAACTCACCATGTAATAACAATATTTTATGATCAACATACTCATAAAGTGGTTTTCATTTGTATAATTAGAAATTAAGTTCAATTAGTTGCTTTAATGGTTTCCCTTTATAAAATTGGAAGTACCTATTTGGTTCCATTAATATTTTTTATTTATGCATCTCTACCTTATTACCAAACTCCTTAATGATCCTCTCATAAATATCCTCATATGTCCTAATGATGTCATTTCCTTCTGCTTTGCATCCATGATGCCACCATTAATGGGTATCCCCATCGACAAGTTGGATGATGAATGTTAGAGCCTCCTTTCTACCTTAAGACCTAAAGTCAAGGTATTTATTTACCTTTTCCACCCAAGCTCTCACTGAAATACCTAGATCCCCATCAAAATTTGGAAGAACTATTTTCCCTAAATCGTCATACATGGTTACATGCCCATGGTGCCCTTTTCTTTGTTTCAATATTAGCCATTCTCTGAATCTCCTTCCCCTTCTAAACTGGGGTGTATGTGTCAAATACACATTATTATACTCCATTATATCCCAACAAATTATAGGTTGGTCCTCCACTTCAAGGGGTTAATTCCCATCATTTCCATTCACTATTTAAGATAATGTAGTCATGGTCCCCATAAAACAATCTTGGGCCTAACTAAGACTCTCAACCCTGATCTTGTCCATGTCATTATTTTACATGTCTCTGAATCCAATATATGGCCAAGATATGGCTTGAATACCACTTTAATGTCCCTAAATTAGGACAAATGACCAAAATATGGTTTTTTCATAAGTCTTAACAATTCTACAATTTATTTATGGATTAGAAGATTTAAAATAAAAAACCCTAGATATAAAAAATAATCCAAATTCCAATCAAACACACTCCAATGCAACCCCAAAATTGTTCAATATGAAGTTCCAACAAAATACCTATTTTGGAAATGCATAAATATAAAAATGAATGAAAATTACCCTTGAAATAATTATGATTTTTTATTTTTGATAAAACTACATTGCCTTCATTAATGATGACTTGTAACCCTTACAAATACTAACAAATAATTATGAAAAACTATATAAATAATTCAAAATTAAATACCCCCAAATTTAACCCCTATAAAGGCCTTCAACATACTCCAATTCAAGTCACAAATGTTGTAAACATAATATAATAAATTTATATATATTTTAGATAAGGGAATGTCCCTCAAACCCTATAAATTATCCCACAAACAAATTGCAAAATATAGAATAGATTGATAAAAATACCTCTAAACCCTAGAAGAGGGTTTTGAAGCAAACAACCCTATAAAGAGGGGTCTTCAACCATCCAATAAATTTTACACTCTATAAATGGATCATAAAACTATAGAATAACCTCTACAAGCATGTTTCTCACCTCCTTAACCTACAAACATGAAATCACCAAGCTTCCAAAGTGTTGGCCAATCTTTAAAGCAAGATCGTGTTCCAAAACACCTTTGTAATACCAATTACATTAAACCATGAAAATATAAAGAAAAATTGTATCCCTTGAATAGATCTACCCTCAATGAATAAATGGACGTTTTTATCCCCAAACCCTTGGTACACTTGAAGGTTTTCATCCTCAAGTCACTCGGAACAATATTGACATACTTTATCATCAATTCAATATAAAAAAAATAGATAATACCTTAAAATGAATATATTTTTTCCTTTTACACCCAACCTATAAGCATATCACTCAAAATTAGGAAGGATAAACTCTTATATTTTTAAAAAAAATACAAAAACCTCCATATAAAATTATCTTTAGGCCTTAAGTGCCCATGACCCTAAAAAATGCCCCAACTATAAATTAGATCATAAAGTTATTTTTTATTAAATGATCTTGAAGCTATAAAATGTTTCCCTTTTTTCCTATAATTTCCTTAAACCTTGGGAACAAAAAAGATAAGCGTCTTCTCCCAAGACTAGTTTGAAAAGGGAGTCATTATATTCCTCCCTTCCTAAAATTACTTGCACACAAGTAATTGTAATCTTAGGTGTTGAAGTATGGATTCCCCTTCCCAACTTGTATCTTATAAAGGTATATCTTTCCATTGAACAAATAATTTTATTATGGTTCAACTATGGATCCTCGTCACATGAACCTCAAGTATAGTTTTTGGAATCAAAACAACCATACCTTCATCATCAAGAGGTAGGAAGTCAATGAAATGTGTTATGTTCTTTGAAAGATTCCTTTTTAGGAATTAACCATGGAAAACATTAGGTATCTTGGTTCCTTTTAGTAATTCCATCACATTTTCCACCTTACCTACCCTTCTTGAATCCTATATGGTCTGTAGAATCATGGCCTTAGCTTTTTTACTCCACTTTGTTTGAGGAAGGATTGTTTATAAGCCTATAACCTCAAATAGACCATGTGTCCTACCTTGATTTCCTCTCCACCCTATGTTATTTCTCATAAAGATTTTTCTAATTTTGTTATTATTGCAAATTCTTCTTGAGCTATGTCCAAATTCTAAAAACTTTATTGTACCAAATCAGCATCCTTAGGCACCCTACTACCCTCCAAAATGAGATCAAAAAATGAAAGAGCTTCATATCCATATAAATATTTGAAGGGTGAAATTACGCTAGACATGTGGTAGGAAGTTTCTACCATGTAAAACCATCTATTCTAGCCTATTTTCTATTATAAACATAGTTCCTTAGGTACCCTTCCACCAACTTATTTATAATATCAATTTGTCCATCTATTTTAGGGTGATAACTAATACTTAGAAGCAATTATGTACCTATAAATTTGAATATATCTTACCCAAAATGGATAATAAATCAGTTGTCCCTATCACTTATCACTATTTTGGGAAATCCATGCAACTTTAATACCTCTTTAAAAAATATTTTTTCTATATAAGGGGAATAATACCTGGATGGAAGTGCAAAAAATGAGCATATTTTGTCAACCTATCCACCACTATAAAAAATCCACATTTACCATGTGACATGGGTATCTAAGTGATTAAATCCATGGTTATGCTCTCCCATTTTTGGTGGGGAATATGGAGAGGTTGTAAGAAAATAGTTGGAAATGTGTTCATTCCTTTATTATTTTAACACACCACACCCTCTTAAACATGTGATAGAATATCTCCCTTTAAGCCCTTCCATGAAAATATTTATCTCACCCACTTATATGTAGCAAAGTACCCTTGATGACCAGCTATAGTATCATCATGAGCAGCCCTTATATTTTTGAATTTCAACTTGGAGAAAGGGATTAAAATTATTCTTCCCTTATAAAAAATAATATCCTCATGTACCTTATATGTTTCATCCACCACCTTACCTTACAAAATATTCATGGCCCACTTGTTCTTTAGTACCTACCTATAATTATATCCCTCCAATATTCTGTTAACTTGCTCAAGGAGAACAAATAAGGACTTCTTCACAAGGTAAAAAATACCTTATCATTTTTACCTTTCACATATTCAATATCAAAATCATAAGATTGTAATTTACTCACCCATTTTTGTTACCTATCATTCAAATCACATTGTGAATGGAATTATTTGAGGCTATTATGATTTGTTTCGACAAATAATCTTCCACAAATCAAGTATTGGTTAAATTTAGCTAAATCATGCATAATATCTTACATTTCCTTATCATACGCTAAAAAAATCCTTTCCCCTTCCTTGAGTTTTCTACTCTCAGAAGAAATGGGATGCCACTTTTATATTAGGATAACCCCTATTACTTCTCCTAAAGCATTGCATTCCAATATGAAAGGATTTGTAAAATTTGGAACGTCAAGCACGAGGAAAGAACCCATCACCTCTTTGAGTCTGTCAAAATCCTGTAAAGCAGTTTGGGACCACACAAAAGCACCCTTATTTATTAAGTTTGTAAGGGGGAATAAAATTGATTAAAAAAACCTTCACAAACATCTGATAATAGCTACATAACCCAATAATACCTCTCAATTGAGTCATAGTAGTGGGAGGTGGCCAATCAAGTATGGATATAATTTTTTGTAAATACACTTAGACCCCTTGAGCATTAATTACATGTCCTAAATAAAATATTTCAAAAGTAGAAAACTCACATTTAGATTTTTTTTTAAAAGAGGGCTTATTATTTTAATATTCCAAACATAATGTCTAAGCGACATAAATGTTCCTCCCAAGTTTTTATATCTAATAATATATCATCAAATAAAACTAGCACAAAATTCCTCAAATGTTGTTTGAAAATGTGATTCATGTAAGATTGGAATTTATTAGGAGCATTGGTGAGACTAAATGGCATGATTAAAAACTCATAATTCTCATAGTGACAACGAAAATAATTTTTTTGCACATCTTCCTCCCTCACATGAATTTGGTGGTAGTTAGTCTCTAAATATATTTTAGAGAAGTAAACCACCCCATGAAGCTCATCAATCCTAGGTATGGGGTACTTATTCTTTATGGTCTTTTTGTTCAACAATTTGTAATCAATATACATCCTCATGGTCCCATCCTTCATCTTCAAAAGCATGATTGAAGAAGCAAAGGGGATAGAATTAAGTCTTATGTGCCCCATCTCAAGTATCTCTTGGATGGCCTTTTCAATTTCCTCCTTTTAGATCCATGGGTGGACGTAGGAAGTAGTAATCACTACTCTTGTGCCTTTCTCTAATAAAATTATATGATCAAATCCTTTATCATGGGGTATCCCATGTTATATGTCACAAAACACTCCCTTGTTTATATCTAGGATGGCTTGGACATCCCTATCATACTATTACTAATTGAAATCATACCTTTTATCATGCATAAATAACACAACTACCCATGTAATCTACCCCTTATTGAAATCTGTCTCCATCCTTTTGGATGTCACCATCGTTGGTGTCTGATTACTTAAGCCATGAAGATTAATTTCCTTGTTGGCTACCATGAATTTGAGTTTTAAGTCTTGTAAATTATGAGTATACTCATGAATCGATTGAGATCATTGGGATCCAAGCACAACATCAAACTCTTTAAGGTATATCACATGAAATTTACCTTAAAAATAATATTTGAACCCATGGTGAGATTCAATCAAAAGGTGTTGGAAATACATGAAATGGAAGAACCATCCCCCAAAGTTACCTCAAATCCACCAATTTCCTCAATGGGTAGCCTATATATGGAAACCACTTTAGCATATATGAGGTTATGAGTGGTTCAATTATCAATTATAAGGATCACCATTTTGCCTCTAAGATTCCATTTCACATGGAATGCATGGCATCTTGAATCACTAGATAGTGTGGAATTTATCTCTTTCTTTGGTACTTTCTTGTTATCCCCTTTTTTGTTTGAAAATGCTCATAAAATCGGTTGCTTCAATGGCTGACCTATATATAATTAGATGTCCCTATTTGGTGACATTAATATTTTTTTATTTTGGTGGCTCTACCTTCTTACCAAATTCTTTATGATCCCATCACAAAGCTCCTCATATGTCCCAATGATGTCATGCCCTTGTGCTTTCCACCATGATTCCACCAATTATGGGTAACCTCATCTAAATATTTCATGATGAAAGTTAGAGCCTCATTTCTACCCCAAGGCCTCAAATCAAGGTATTCATTTACCTTATCCAACCAAACTCTCACTAAAATACCTAGACCCTCATCAAAATTTTGAATAACTATTTTACCCAAATCATCATTCATTTTTCATGCCCATGGTGCCCTTTTCCTTGTTTCAACACTGGCCATTCTCTGAATCTCCTTCCCCTTATGAACTAGGGTGTGTGTCAAATTCTCATCATAATACTCCATTATATCTCAATGAATTGAATGCTGGTCCTCCACTTCAATGGGATGATTCCCATCCTTTACCTTCACTTTTTGAGGGAATGTAGTCATAGTCCCCATTAAAAAATCTTTGGCTTGAATAAGACTCTCAACCCTAGTCTTATACATGTCATTATTTGGCATAAGTATTTGAATCCCATAGATGGACAAGACATGGAAATGATACCAATGTAATGTCCCCAAATTATGACAAATGACTAAAACAAGGTTTTTCTACAAATCCTTAGAATTCTATAATTTATTTCAAGATTCTAAGATTTAAAATCAGAAAACCCTAGTGGGGAAGAATAATCCAAATTTTAATAAAAAACACTCCAATTCAACACCAAAATTATTGAATATCAAGCTAAATCAAAACACCTCTTTTGTTAAGGTAGAAATGGCGATATGATTGAATACTACCCTTACAATAATTTTTTTTTTTTCTTGCCATTATAGTTGTGTTTCCATTTTCAATTCTACCTTGTAATCCTTAAAAATACTCACAAATAATTATAAATAATTGCAAAAATAAGGTAAAATTAAATACCCTAAATTTATCCCCTTAAAAGGCCTTCAAAATCTTCCAATGCATGTTGCCAATATTAGGAAAATAATATAATAAATTTATGAATATTATAGGGCATGGAATGGCCCTCATGCCCTATAAATTATCCCACAAATAAATTGTCAAAACTAGAAGAAATTGATGAAAATACCTCTAAACCATATAAGAGGATTTCAAAATAAATCAACCCTCTAAAGAGGGGTCCTAAACCCTCCAATCAATTTTACACCCTAGGGATGGCTCCCAAAACTATCAAAAAACCTCCATAAGTAAATATCTTACCTTCTTGACCTGTAAAAATGAAATGACCAATTTTTTAAGGTGATCACCAATCTTCCAAAAAAGATGGTGTTCCAAAACACCTTTGTAATAACAATTACATGTAACCATGGAAATATGAATCAAAATTACAACCTTTGAATAGAGTTTCCCTCAATGAAGTAATTGAGGTTTTCATGCCAAAATAATTGGTACACTTGAAGGTTTTCATCCTCAAGTCACTTTGAATAAGCTTGGCATACTTGAACATCAACTCAATATTAAAAAAAATGCACAATCCCTTCAAATCAACTTCTTTTTTCCATTTATACCCAACCTCCAAGTGTAGCACATAAAATTAGGAGCAAGAATCTCCATTTTTTTTAAAATTACAAAAGCCTCATAGAATTCACTTTAGGCTTTGAGTGCCCATGACCCTCATAATGGCCTCAACTAGAAATTATATCATAAATCGCTTCTCTATTAAATGATTTTGAAATTCTCAAATGTTGCTTTTTTTACCTCTAATTTCCTTATCCGTTGGGAATGAGAAGGCTAAGGGTCTTCTCCTAAGACTAGTTCGAAAAGGGGGACATTATAGTCCTCCCTTCTAAAATTTTTTACCCACAAGAAATTGTAAACTTGTGTGTTGAAGGATGGCTACTCCTTCCCAAGTTGCATCTTTTAAAGGCAGATTTTTCCATTGAACTGAGGATTTTTTTATGGTTCAATTATGGATCCTCCTCTAATGTTTTGGAATAAAAACTAACTTACCTTCATCATCAAGAGGTGGCAAGTCAATGGAAGGTGCTATGTGTTTTCCAAGATCCCTTTTTAGATAATAAAAATGGAAAACATTATAGATCTTGCTTCCTTATGGTAATTCTAGCTCAAATGCTAACTTACCCAACCTTCCCTAAATCTTATATGGCCCATAAAAATGTGGCCTCAACATTTATGCTCCACTTTATTTGAGGTATGATTGTTTATAATGTTGTAACCTCAAATAAACCATGTCTCCTTCCTTAAATTACCTCTCCACACTATTTTAATATGCATAAATCTATTGTTGATTTTTTGCTTGTTACAAATTCTTCTTGAGCTAGTCTAAAATTTTAAAACTCTATTATACCAAATTAGGAGCTTGAAGAACCATATTATCCTCCAAAATGAGATAAAAACATTAAAGAGCTCTATATCCATATAAATATTTTAAGGGTGACATACCACTAGACATGTCATTGGAAGTATTATAGAAAAATTATGGCATGTACAGCCATCTATTCCTGCGTATTTGTTTCCCTGAAACATTGTTCCTTAGGTACCCTTCCATCCACTTATTGACAATATAAATTTTTCCATCCATTTGTGTGTGGTAACTAGTGATTGAAAGAAATTTTATACCTATAAATCTAAAAAATATTACCAAAAATGAATCATAAACTAGTTGTCTCAATCACTTATGATTGTTTTGGGAAATCCATGCAACTTGAATAACTCTTTGAAAAATATTTATTTTATAAAAGGGATAGTGTACTTGGTTTGAAGTGAAAAAAAATGAGCATATTTTGTCAACATATACACCACTAAAAAAAATCCCCATTTACCTTGTGACATGGGCAACCTAGTGCTAAAATCCATTGTTATGATCACCCATTTTTGGTGGGGAATAGGGAGAGGTTTCAAGAGACCATATATAAATATATCCATTCCCTTATTATTTTGACACACCACACACTCTTGAATAAGTGATATAATATCTCCCTTTAATATTTCCATGTAAATCTTTCTCTCACCTACTTGTATGTCTTTAAGTACCATTGATGACAATCTATAGTATTATATTGAGTAGCCCTTATAATTTGGACTTTTAAGTTGGAGAAAGGGATTATAAGTATTATTCTCTTAGAAAAAATCAGATCCTGATGACCCTTATATTTTTCATCCACCACCTTACTTTCTAAAATCTCTATATCCCACTTGTCCCTTACATACTAGGCTATAATTAAAACCCTCCAATCTATTAACTCACTCAAGGAGCATAAATGCCTTATTGATAAAGCATTATCCAATTTATTATTTTTACCTTTCACATATTCAATATCAAAATTATAGAATTGTAATTTACTTGCCCATTTTTTCTTGACATTTTTTCTTACCCATGTGAGGAAGTATTTAAGTCTATTATGATATGTTTTGAGCATGAATCTTCCACGAATCAAGTATTGGAAAATTTTCGGTAAAGAATGCATGATAGCTTAACATTTACTTGTCATACATTGAAATTTTCCTTTCCCCTTCCTTGAGTTTTCTACTCTCAAAACTGAATGGGATGTCCTTTTTGCATTAGGACAACCTTTATCCCTTATCATGAAGCATCACATTCAAGTGTGAAAGGATTTGTGAAATTTGTAATAACAAGCATAGGGAAAGTACTCATCACCTCCTTGAGTCTCTCAAAAGACTCTAAAGTGGTTTGGGACCACAAAAAGGCACCCTTCTTTATCAAATTTGTAAGGGGGGTAAAAGGTTGAGAAACATTCTACAAAAATCTTTGATAATATCTACATAATGTAATAAAACCTCTCAATTCAATCATAGTAGTTGGAGGTGGCCAATAAATTATGGCTTGAATATTTTGTTGGTCCACTTAGACCCTTTGAGTATTAATTACATGTCTCAAATACAAGATTTCATAAGTATAAAATTCACATTTGGTTTTTTTTACAAAGAGGGTTTATTGTTCTAACATTCCCAACACAATGTCTAAGTGACACAAATTCTCCTTTTAAGATTTGTTATACACCAATATGTCACCAAATAACACTAGCACAAACTTCCTCAATTTTTTCTTAAAAATGTGATTTATGAAAGATTATAATGTATCAAGAGCATTGGTGAGACCAAAGGACATGATCTAAAACTCATAATTCCCATAGTGACAATGCAAATCTATTTTTTACACATCTTCCTCATGTGAATTTGGTGGTAATCGGTCTTTAAATCTATTTTGAAGAAGTAAACCACCCCATCAATCTCATTAATGAGTTCATCTATCCTAGGTATGGGGTACCTATTTTTTATTGCCTTTTTATTTAGGAATATATAATCAATACACATCCTCATGGTCCCATCCTTCTTCACCAACACCACTGAAGAAGAAAAGGCACTAGAACTAAGTCTTATGAGCCCCATCTCAAGGAGATCTTGGATGGCCTTCTCAATATCCTCCTTTTAGATCTATGGGTGGTGGTAGGGGGTATTAATCACTAATTTTATGCCTTCCTCTAACTCAATTATATGCTTAAACCATTTATTAGGGGTTACCCCATGTGGTATGCCACGAAATAATCCCTTGTGTCTATCTAAGATGGCTTGGACATCCTTATGATGTAATTGTTGATTTAAATTAGACCTGGTATCATGCATAAATAACTCACTTTCCCATGTAATCTACCCTTTATTAAAATTTCTCTCCATCCTTTTGGAGGGCACAATCATTGGCATCTCATTACTTAAGTTGTTGACAGTAATTTCCTTGTTAGATGCCATGAATTTCAATTTTAAGTCTTATAAATTATAAGTGCACTCAAAAATGGATTTAAACCATTGGGATCCAAGCACAACATCAAAATCCCCAAGGTCTATCACATGGATTTTACCTTCAAAATCATATACAACCATTATGAGATTCAATCCCAAGGTTTTGTAAATACATGGAATGGAGGATCTATTCCCCAAAGATACCTTAAATCCACTATTTTCCTTAGCAGGTAGTGTGTATCTTGCAAACACTTTAGCATATATGAAGCTATGAGTGCCTTAATTATCCATTAGCATGGTCACCCTTTTGCCTCTAAGAGTCCCTTTCACATGGAATGTATGGCATCTTGAAGCACCAGATAGTGTGGTAATTATCTCTTTCTTTGGCACTTGTTGGCTTTCCTCTTTTTTTGTGCAAATACTCTTCAAAATTGGCCTTTCTTAGCTCCATATTTTCCATTTTTCATTCAAAAAAATATGATTGTCGAACCCATTGTGGCTACCCCTCAATTTTAATTTTGTATACCTCCAAACTTTGTGAATTTTCTATGTTTGTTGATTTTGATTCCATCTAGTTCATAATAAGCCCAAAATTTACTAAATTTTGATACTCAGACTCCCCATAGAATGACCTATGCATGCCAATATGAATATTTGTTTTTAGTTGCTCAATAACCACCAATTTTTATGACCATCATATTGGTGAAGTGGCTTCCATTTGTATTATTTCATAGAATCAATTTGATTGATTTATTCATGAAGAGCATAGCAGAATATATATAAAACATTTTACCTAAATTAGGTAACCAATCTACTGGGAAGGGAGGAAAAATAATCTCCTAAAAAAGACATACAAGTGTAACATAAATGGTTAAACATAAAAGCTTTAAAATAATGTAAAATATCCTATACATTATGCTAACATTCTCCCTCCCCTTATTACATTATTTTTATAAATACACCCCATAAATAGCTCAAATTTCACCTTTCCAAGGGATTTGATGAGTATATCAACTATTTATGCATTTGTTGGCTAGTACTAGAGCTGGATGTGGTGGTCTAAGACTTGCTATCAAATGTAGTGACATTTGACCTCAATGTGTCTGGTTATTTCATGAAAAATAGGATACCTCATAAGCTTCAACATACCCTAATTTTCATAATGAAGGATAGGTGGCTTCTCTTCACTAATGCCCATATCAGCCAGAATTTAATGTAACCATATCACCTCACACACATCTACACATATAGCATGATACTCTACCTTGATGAATGAGAGAGAAATAATAGTTTGCTTCTTACTCATCCACGATATTGGTTTATATATAAGGTGAAATATGTATCTTTATGTTGACTCTCTATCATCACCAGACTTGATATAGTCTAATTTGGTGTATCCCTATAATAAGAACTAAAAATTCTTGTATTCTAGACCATACTTAATTGTACCTTAGACATATCTCAAAACATGATTTTTATAATCCAATGATAATTATTTTGCTCCTACATAAATCTAGAGACATAGCTCATAGTAAACATATGTTTGGTCTAGTGTAGGTTAAGTAGATGAGACTCCCAATAAGTTATCTGTAGAGAGTTACATCCACTTGAGGTGAGTCCTAGAATTAATAGAGTTGTAAACCTTTCTCCATTGGTGTTGAAAGAGGTTTAAAATCTATCATTCTATACTTTGCTAAGAGTCTCTTGCCATAATTTATTTGGGAGATAAAAATGTGATTTTATTTCTACCATATCTCCAAGCTAAGATAGTAATGGAGTAGCCCAAAATTACTTAAGTCAAAAGATATTTTGAGGTCATTCTTCACAGTATCAACTTGATATTTTCAACTTCTAGTGATCATAAGATCATCTACATAAAAAATAAGAATGCTGATTTTTATCCTTACCTTCTTTACGTACAAGTTAAAATCTGAGGGGCTACAAGTAAAACAATGCTATAAAATCTGATCATTGATCTTGATGTACCATGCCCTAGGATTTTTGTTAGTCCATATAGTGATTTGATGAGATGACATACCTTTTTAGGATGGTTTTCATCAATAAATATTTTTAATTGGGTCATGTACACTTCTTCTTTGAGATCACCAATTTGGAAATCACTCTTGATGTCCATCTACTGAAGTTTTCATCCATTCTATGCTACCATTGCATAAATAAATCTAGTGGTCTTGATCTTCAAAGTTGGTGTAAAAGTCTATTCATAGTCAATGCCTTATTTGTAATCATATCCCTTTACTAAAAGTCACATTTTGTGTTTGTATATGGATCTATTTGCCTTGTATTTAGTTTTCAAATCCCATTTTTAGCTTATGGGTTTCTTTCATGTAGGTAGATTGACAAGTTCCCAAGTCTGATTCTGCATGAGTGAGTCACACTCAACATCCATGGCTTTCTTCCACTAAAGTTAACTTAGTGCTTCTCAAACATTATCAGGTTTAGAACTATCAACTACTATACTCATGAGTACAAAATTTACCTCAATTCTTATTAGACTCTAAATTAAATATTCTAGGGAGATTGCACATGGGAGTCTTTGATGGTGCTTCATACCCACTTCAGATGGGAACTCTATTGTTGATGTGAAGAACTACTTTTTTTTTATGTGAATAACTATATGGTGGATGTTTATTAACATTTTCTAATTCTCCAAGATCAGCATACATCTCCCGTTATAGCTCATCTTCTCTATGATAAGTCTCATCTTCATCTACCTTGGACAATAATTGGTGAGTGGTGGTTGGTGTTGATTCTTCCTTTTGCATCACTAAGTCAAAGGATGACTCATCACAAACCAAATCTCTAATTTTGTATATTTTCTTCATCTCAAGATCCTTGAGATGATATATTCTTGAGGTAGTGATATATCCCAATAAGACACATGGGAGTTTTTTTTCTCATGTTCATTCCTTTTTTGAGTTGGGACATGCATATATGATATGCAATCAAACACTCATAAATGAAAAATTGATGGATTTTTACCACTCCATCCGTATTCTATAAATTAATCCTATATAATCTTTATTGGTGTCCTATTGAGAAGATAAAGAGTTGTTTGTACTAATTTTACCCAATATTATTTCTCCATCTTTGTTGTTGAAATCATGCAACAAGCCATTTCCATTATTGTGCAATTGTGTTGCTAAGTAATGCCATAATTCTAGGATCAATCAAATAATTTTTGATGCCTTGTTGATTTATGAATGCTAAAAACTTATTTGATGTGAATTCCCCCCTCAATTTAAGTAGAGATGAAGAAGAGGTTGGCTAGTCTCCTTCACAACCTGTTAATAGAAGACCTAGAAATGATGAAGGGCCTCACTCTTCTTCTTCAAGAAAACCACCCATGTATTTTAAGAGTAATCATCCATGAATAGTTAGAAATACTTGTATCCTAAAAATGAAGTAGGTAATGGTTTGTTCAGATTTGTATGAATAACCTCCAAACATTTCTTGGCATGAAAGGTGCTTGTCTTAATTGGATCCCTATGTTATTTACTTTCAAGACATCAAGGGAAAATGGGCAAGGAATTGGACAACTTGGGAAGTCCATGTAACATCCATTTTGAACTGAATTGTTACAAAGATATAGAAAATAGGTGATAATAATGCTAGGGATAGAGAGTAGTAGATTCTATCATAGAGGCAAATAGAGCTACTAAAAAAGATGAAACAAAATCTAAAGTAAACAATTTATCTTTCAAAAATGATCATGTAAGAGTCATACCTTATTCTGAGATCAAGCAAGATTTGATGCCATTATCAACTAGAAACTTGACCTTCAGATGATGATTTAAAATATAACTGATTGATAAGAGGTTGGATGTCAATCCAAGAATCTAAAGTACCTTTAAGAGTGTATATTTTTGTATTTTAAGAGGAATGGTGATTTGGCCTATTCCTTCTACAATATACTCATTATCATCAATTATCCTAACTTGGTCTCTAGTGGGTTGGTCTGTCAGTGAACCAAATAACTGCATGCCACTTGACATGTCTTTAGTGGCACCTAAGTCTATCAACTGGATATTCCTCATGAGCTATGAGGTTTGGGAGACTAGCAGTAAGTTTTTATGTGCAGTATAATTATCTTCTTTAGGTGTATCGTCATCAGATCCATCATCTTTTTGAGCTATAAAATATCCCTTCTACTTTTACCTGTAGGGACATTTTTTCAATTTTTGAGAATCATCTTGCCCTGATGTGCTTTACTTACTATAAGACTCTTATTTTAAGCCATTATATTAGTAATTGTTTGATGTGCCCTAATTTACTTTATTTATTATAAGACACTATCTACTTAGAGACATTTAGCATCATGAAAAACACTCTAAATTTGGAAGGTAGTGTTCTCTAGGTCATCAAGACCAATATTTAGTCATCTACCATCTCACTGAGTGCTAATAGTTATGTTCACAACTTAGCCACTCAACGTAAGAACTCTTTGACTTTCTCATTAGACTCCATAGATAGTGTGTGAAGTCTCAACTACAAATGGCATATATTTGTCTTATTTTTAACCTCATAGATGGTTGTTAATTTATCTCATGTTATTTTTTCACTATTTGTATCCCTGACATGTGGCTACATGTCATCAGTGATGCTTAACATAATTAACATTAAGGCTTTGGCATTAGCTATTTCATATTTTATGAGTGATTCAATATTAGTAAGAACCTATACAATCCCTATCACGATGCCCCATAGTCTTTCAAATTGAAGGATGGTGTGCATCTTCATTTTTTAGGTGACATAGTTTGTTCCTTTAAGAAGATTGGCATTGAATAGAAGTAATTTTTTAGCAGACATTGTAAAGAAAAAAAATCTTTTTATTTCTATGAGATAAAATTACAAGTATTTTTACTCACTAGTGGTAAAATCAAGTTTGGAGATGAGTTTAATAATTACATGCTGAGAAACATAGACAATTCCTAGAGTGATCAACCTTATCTTCAAAGTATGCATCGTATCCAGCTTCGAGTTTTGCTTGTATTTTCCTTGCTTAGAATCACACATTGAATAAAAAATATTTTAGATGTCCTTTTTAGATTAGCTCATTGAACCAAAGGTTCTTGCTATCATGGAGGGCTTCTACAAAGGTAAAGGAGAAACTAGAGATCTCTTGAGTATCATGATGGTTTTCCACAACCTATGAGTCTCCTTGGTGGATTTTATTGATCTTAACATTATCCTTCATGCTGAACATATGTTGTGATCTCCACATAGTTCATTTCAAGGCTTTAATTCTCTATGAGCTATTCTGAGAGTTTCTTGCTTGGTGTCTATGAAAACTTTATCTCCTAACAACTATTGCATGTCTTTAATTTTATTCTTCAACCTTTAGGTGTGGCTATGTCATATTTTTCTCAAGATTTTCCACTTTATTGATTTAGTTTCTACTCCACTCACTTTATTTTATGCTTCTACTAGCTCTAACCAAATTTCTTCTTGTATGTTTGTTTTATATGTAATGATACCAGATTGATGAAAATGGAATGATTTTATAACATAAAGGCCTGATTGGGATTTTTCATCACCTTACTTAATTCTATGAAGAGTAAAATGCTTTGATTAGATTGCATACTAGGCATCAATCAGGTTTTCACTTTGATATACCAAAGACTAATGCATCGATTGGAGTTATGTTGTCTTTATTGTACATGTGGTCATCATTTTGTGTCTATTTTTTAATGTTGTCTTAGCTTCCAACCCATACTTTTCAGCCAAGCTTTGGTGAATTCATAACACATGGCATGTTTTGGATTCTTCCAATATTTTTAAATTCTAATTCAACACTACTTTACTAATACTAGTCTGTTCACCTAAACGTCCATGCTTTATAGGCAAGGGAAATGCTTCATTATCTTTAGACTCAGGTAGGCTCTTATTCGGTGATCAGACTCTGGATGCTCTAATACCATATTTTTGCATAGAATTAACTTGATTAATTTATTCATGAAGATCATATTAGAATATATACAAATAAATTTACATGAATTAGGTAACCAATTTTCTAATAAGGGAGGATAAATAATATCCTAAAAAATACATACAGGTGCAATAGAAATGGTTAAACATAAACATCCTAAAATAATTTAAAATATCCTATATGTTATGCTAACATGTATAATGATAAAATAGGCTCAATTAGTTGCTTCAATTATTGCCCTTTATACAATTGAAATTCTTGTTCGGTACAATTAATATTTATTATTTTAGTGGCTCTACCTTCTTACCAAACTCCTTAATGATATTCCTAAAAATATCCTCATATGTCCCAATTATGTCATGCCCTTGTGATTTACATCCATGATGCCACCATTCATGGGCATCCCCATCCAAATGTTTGATGATAAAATTTAGAGCCTCCTTTCTACCTCTAGGCCTCAAGTAAAGGTATTAATTTACCTTTTCCACCCAAAATCTCACTAAAACACCTGGATCCCCATCAAAAGTTGGGAGAACTATTTTCCCCAAATTGTTATGCATGGCTACATGCCCATGGTGCCCTTTTCCTTATTGTAATGCTAACCATTATCTAAATTTACTTCCCCTTCTGAATAAGGGTTTATGTATTAAATAGTCATCATAATATTCCATTAGATCCCATTGAATTTAAGGTTGTCCCTCCACCTTAATGGGTTGATTACAATCATTTCCCTTCACTATTTGATGGAATGTTGTCACAGTCCCCATAAAATAATTTTGGGCCTGAATAAAATTGTCAACCCTAGTGTTTTCCATGTCACTAGTTGACATAATGATTTGAATCCTATAGATGGCTAAGATATGGCTCTGATACCATTGTAATTTCCCCAAATTGGGATAAATGACATAAATAAGGGTTTTTCACAAATCCTAATAATTCTATAATTTATTTTTGGATTCTAAAATTTATAATTAGTAAACCCTAACTAGGAAGAATAATCCAAATTCTAATCAAACACACTCAAATTTAACCCCAAAATTTTTGAATGTAAAATTGAAACAAAACACCTCTTTTGGCAAGGTATAAATGGACATATGATTTAATATTACCCTTGTAATAATTCTAATTTTTTCTTTCCAATAAAACTACATTTCCTTCACTAATTTTTCCTTAAAAACCTTGAAAATAGTCATAAATAATTATGAGAAACTGTAGAAATAATTTAGAATGAAATATTCCCAGTTTAACCCATCTAAAGTCCTTCAAAATCCTCCAATGCAAGTCACCAATTTTGGGAAAATAATTTATAATAAATTTTTGAATATTTTAGGGCATATAATATCCCTCAATTGCTATAAATTATCCCACAAATAGATAACTAAAGCTAGAACAAATTGATAAAAATATCTATAAACCCTCAAAGAGGGTTTCAAAGTAAAACATCCTTGTAATCAATTCTCCACCCTAGGGATGGCTCCCAAAATCAGCAAACAACCTCCATAAGCAAGTCACTCACCTCTTTGACCTAAAAAAATGCAATCACCAAGCCTCCAAGGTTCTCACCAATATTCCAAATAAGGTGGTGTTCAAAAACACCTTTGTAAGACCAATTGCATGTGACCATGTGAATCGAAAGAAAATTTATAGCCCTTGAATAGATCTTCCCCCAATGAAGGAATGGAAGTTTTTATCCCCAAACCCTTGATGCACTCAAAGGTTTTTTTCCTCAACTCATATTGAATAAAATTAACATACTTGATCATCAATTTAATATCACAAAAATGCATAATCCCTTAAAATTCAAATTAGCATCTCTTTTCCTTTTATACCTAACCTCCAAGTGTAGCACCCAAAATTAGGTGATAAAATCTCCTTTTTTTTAATACAAAATCATCATTATAAAATTTAATTTAGGCCTTAAGTGCCCATGACCCTCAAAAAGTCCCCAACTAAAAATTAGATCATAAAGTGATTTTCCTTTAAATGCTCTTGAAGCTCTCAAATGTCCCCCTTTTTACCTCTAATTTAATAAACCCTTGGGAATAAAAAGGCTAAGGGTCATCTCCCAAGACTAGTTCTTTGCATAATAAATTATTTATTCTTTATAAACATAGTGAAAAAGAATTAGTTTACTTATCCATGTAAAAATTATTAAGTATATGATATGTATGTATAAATTTTTTAAGTTTCATTTGCAAATAAAATAAAAATAGAAAGGCAAGGTTTTTCTATTATATCATTTTACTACATATCTTCAATAAACCCCATTCTAATAAGAAACCAATAAAAACACTTATAATAATGATATCATGGTTTTGAATCTCAACCCATAACTTTAAATCCATAGAAAAAATGCCCACTACAACATCTAAAAAAAGATTCTTTTTCCAATTCTCTTACTTGTTATTTTTTTGATTTAGCAATAAATATTTTGTGCTAATAAGTTTAAAACTTGATATCTATATCAAGATGTTAAATATGTGATAGTGTATGCTCAGGATCGAGAATATGATCTAAACTTATTTTTAGAAAAATTTGCCTAGTGTAGACCATTCATATTTGTTGACAATAGACTCATCCTAGTTGATGTGACTAATGATCGACATGAAAAGATAGAAAGAAGAAATTTTTTAACAATGACATATTAAATTTAGAATCCTAGAATATTTATATACATTTCCACTATAAGTGGACAACAACACATGTTATCCAAGACCATTAGCCAAAAACCTCTTTACATTAATTATGATGAAAATATATTTGGTGTGTCTTCTATGTTTGTCTGAGTTGAGTAAGCTAAGATATTGTAATTCAAATTATGTGACTCAAAAAAAAATATTTTCCTTTTTTGTCTTAAAATTATCTAAGGGCACCTTGAAATCCTGAAACCTACAAAAAGTAAAGGTATGTAATGGGCCAAGCTGGCCTCAATCACTCCCTTGATGATTGACCATTTCCTATATATCCAGTACTTCAAAGAAGGAAATCAAGTCCATGTAGTTCTTACACATAGAGTGATTGTGCAATTTTGATACTTATGCAACTAGAACTGTAACTTTGATACTTGACCATAATAGCTCTTGACTTATTTTGAGATGTTTTAGACATGGCTCATGATTTCTCCTTATGAATGATCTCAAATTTGGAAATATTAGGAAATATTTGATTAATGTGCAATACTATGTTAGCTACCAACCAAGTGATAGAAAGATGCGATAATGAATGACCTTTAATGTGTATTTATAATAAAAACCTATGAAATTTTCCTTTAGATATCCCTATGAAATATGCGGGAAGACCCAAAAAAGTTATTTAAATTTTGAAAACTAGCCATTATTTAGCACAAGACATGGCCACTCTAGGTGAATAGGTCAGTGGAAGTAGTTCTATTTCCCTAGCATGGCCCTAACCTAGAAGACCATAGATAGTTGTCATTAAATGGAGATAATCTAAGAATAGTGTGAATTACTTTGAGCATTCGACCAGAGAATTTTTATGTAGAAACGATTATAAAGAAAGGGTCAAGACCACATGTCGATGAATGGCTTAGAGGAATGATAAATAAGGGTCATGTATTTGGGCACAAGTCATGTAATTAAAGATGTGTCAAAAATTAGTAGTGTTAATTAATGTGTTTATAGTTATATTAAAATTATCCAAACATAATAGGGTTAGGTACCTGCTTATAGCAATACTAAAACTTTGTCTATGTATGTAAATAAAGTTTTACTTGAGTGACAACATGTTTTATTGGGATGTAGAATTGGATTTATTGAGTAATTCTACCTTTTTATATTTTAGTTTCAAATTTTAATGCTAGGTAATTATTGATTCCAAATTTTTATAAGCTTCATATTACATAATCCTAAAGAGGTCTCTAAGTGATCTCACATGTTCTTTTCGAATGAGCAAGAATTGTGTATCACTTTGTTCCTATTTATAACAAAACTAGATGTGTGGGGTATAATGTATTTATAAACCAAATCATAATTCCTTCTCTTACACCTTTTGGTCTAAAATATTGAAGCCATTAAAAAATAAATCCTTTATTTGATACCTCTTAACTAGAATTAGTTATTGTAGACACAATTTATGAATAAAAGAGTTCACATTAAGAATTTCTATTTATCAATTAAAAAAACCTCAAATAAAAGAATTTATATAATATTATAATGATTTAGAGATGATGATGAATATTAATCAGACTTACTGTTTGATAGAACATAAAATTTAGTCTAAGCCAAATCAAATCCTACATCATAATAAAAGTTACATGGTGGAATTGGACTTTACTCTTCCTCCCAATTCGACTACAAGATATAAATTGAAATATAATATTAAGAGCAAAACTATCTATATACACTAATTTAATTTTTAATATAATAAAAAAATTGAGTCATGTGGTGTAGTTATAAGAACATTTATTCAAATAATAAAAAGAACATTCACTTATCAAGTACTTGTTTGTATTTATGTTGGATGTAATAGTTTGATAATATAAATAAATCTCTTACAAAATTTATGATTATGTAGTAGGATCGAAGGAAACATGTCCATAAGGTTGGATCCTCAATTTATAATGTAGATTATATATTTGACTAAAAGCACTAGATTTGTTATTAAATAATTCTAATTTTTGGTCAGTATAATAACTTTATATACATTTACATTTGATATAATATGTTGGGAATTATTTTAACATCATATAAGTTTTGATAGATTCAACTCACCAAGTGTAAAATGGTAGAAATATTTGCTTCTTATAGAAGTAAAAAATTCAATTAAGAGTAAATAAAAATAAAATGTTTATATAAAGCACTTGAGCAAAATGAATAGCCATAATATAGTAGTAAAGTTTCAAATTATATTTAAATAGTATTTTCTGATATTTTTATACTGATAGAAAAGAGATGGTAAAGATACAGTCTATCCATAACACAACTTTGTTGGATAAAGTCTATACCATATCAATATGTTCAAAGTCATTGAAAAATAAGTATTAATTCAACATCTTTTTCGCACTATTGCAGTTTCCATACTTTAAAAATAACATAACAATAAACATATCAAAATTGTCAAATTAATGGGCATCTAAAAATAGTGTCTAACGGAGATGTGCAATAAAAAATTTGGAATCAGTTTAGGATAGTTAATTAGATACTGTAGTCATTCAAAACAAAGTTTGCTCAACATTAGGAAAATCAAAAATTTATTCTGTCATGTTTTCACATTCTTTTAAATTCATGAAGTAAAAAAATATGTAATAAATTATTAATTACTTGAATAACTCGCTATTTCATTTTTAAAACATTTAAGCAAGGAAAAATGTAAAGCAACTTACTGAATTTGAATTGTGGCTCATTGTTGTTTAATAACAAAAATAATATTATCCATTCCAAATGTAAATGTGTTGTTCATTTAGAATTTTCATAATATAAATATAGTTGATGAATTTATTTTTATATTCTTCAAATGATATGGTTGTTAGATTTGGAAATATAATGTAAAACATAGGTTTATGCAATATATATTCAAATTTTTCATCTTTTGTATGAATGTTGCATGGCATAGGAATGGCATGGACTTTTTGGGCATCTTACAAAACGTAAATCCTCATTAGTATAAGGATATATTGTTAGGATTACATGTTGAAATGAATTAATTATCTCAAAGGGAGCAAAGTAATTTTTATTTTCATTTGACGTTACTGTAACCTACAATTGTTAGTGTTAGCTAGTGATTTATAAAATGGTAAATGAATGAAAAAAACACAATGTCAATTTATTTTTAATATAATAATAATAATAATAATAATAATAATAATAATAATAATAATAATAATAATAATAAAATGGATACTTGCCTTTATATTTGATGTGTTTATTATTTTCAAATGTTTTCTAGTATGATGCATTCATTATTCAATGGTTCAAAAAATAAGGCAAGCTTTGCACAAAGAGTTCGATAATCTTTTGGCACATTTCATATAACATTTTTTAATATATAAAATGTCATTTTTTAAGACATTAGATACTTTTGTATGTCATTACAAAAAGAAATCATATCGTTTACCATGTTGAATCTAAAACTAAATAGTTATAATTAGTTTGTAAACAAATATAGCTAGAAAGCAAGGAGAAGCAACATGTTAATAAATAAAAGATTATAATTGTAGTATTAGGATTTGTTTCTCCATATTTGACATATATATTTAACTATATGTTAGTTCATTGATAACTTATAATCAAAGATCGAAATGATTCTATTGAATATGGTTCATGTGATTCTTTAATATCATTGATTGTAATATCTGGTGTAAGTTTTATTTTTTGAAAACTATACGTATGTTTGATATCATTCACTTTATAGTAAACACACTAAAAAATTCAATACCTCATCTTTTGTCTTTCATTTTTATTTTTTATTTTATAAAAAAGTATGAAATATGGACACTATTTTATGGAATCATGTGTTGCAAATTTTTGATCAATTTATTAATAACATTAACTATTATTGTAAATTTATCAAGAAGGTTGACCAAGTCAACATGGAGTATCTATCACACCCTTATGTGATACTCCTAAAACCAATGACATTTTTAAAAAATTTAATCCAACTAATTTTCACTTGTATAATTATAATGAACCCATTACCCATTAATTATGTTCACCTATAAGTTCACATCTACTTATAAAAAAAATTATTATATAGGATCCTATAATTAATCATTTTAAATTAATATACAATATCCACCAAATTAGTCTTCATTTTCTAAATGCAAAGTTATGATCATAGAACCTATGAATTATATCTCAAAAAAATATGATACTTATAATGTTAGGCCATTGCCAAAGATCATAATTCTATTTACCAATTCCAATGTTTCTAAATGTGTAGTCAAACACAAATTTCCTAAGGTTGAATAACATGCCTTGACATCTTCCTCTAGACCATCATGCATCTCATGTCCTCAAATTGTAACATCCACTTCAATGGCATTTTCAAGGCATAAATCTTGGTAAATTAATTATGTAATGCTTAGTTAATTTCACAGGACATTAGCTATAATGCAAGGCTCACAAGCTTCATCAATAGAAATATAAATGAATTCTAAGGTTTCGTAGAGACTTTAATAAATCCATTCAAAAAATAAACAAACTATGAATTATCTAAGTCCAAAAAAAATGACCAAGACTTAAAAGCAAATCCAAATTTCAAGGTATAAATCTAAAATTTGGCTAGCCAATATTTCAATGATAAGCCATAAAAATATTTTGGTTATGTCTATAGGTCTATGTAATGAAAAGAGGAACCAAGTTTGAACTAAAATTACATTTATAAATTGAAAAACTACCATGTTTTACCCAAGAGGTTACCTTAAAGCTTTAACATAAAAAGTATGAATGTACTTAAATATGAGGTGATTGAGTATTTAATTTAAGAAGTATGAAATAACTTAATACGAGGATCTAAATCTATAAGTCTTTAGAAATATCCACATAAGAGTATACTAAAAATATAATTGTCCATACTTCATCATATTTAATATCAATAATCATGACCCTTAATAATTTCACAACTTTAAAACATAGATATATTCCCTAAGAGAGAATCAATTGAGTTGTAAGGGTCTGACTCAAGTTCAATCTCATTTATTGAAGTTCTCATGATTAATAAGGATTAATAGCTATACCAATGTTTTTATTCCCTTAAGCCTTATATCACTTAATGAGATACATTTAGAATCCTTTTTGAGTCATTTATTAATGATCAAAAAACAACATTAAGGTCGTTCAAACCTTGTGTTGATTATACAAGAAGATACCAAATTTAATGTTGAGGTTCCTTGTTAATTACAAGGGATCATAGATCCAATATAATGTATATTCTTATTATATTTAAAAATTAAATAGTTACACTCATCTAAGTTTTAGATTTTTCTTGTCATCAAGGTTATATTATTAATCTTTTTGTCTATGACATTTAAATTTATTGCCAGAAATTGCTTCAAATATTAATATTAACCATTTATTATGTTGCTCTCTCATGAAATACGTTCTTCCTCCCAATGAATAAGAATAATCATAAATACAACCAATCAAGATCCAATGATAAACCAGTATAACTTGTTAACCCAACCAACCAACTTGTTGAACCCACTTTAATTTGAATGAATATTCAAATTATCTCATTCCTTTTGTAAAAAAATCATTTGTGATCATTTACTCCTCTATCTTCATCAACCACTCACAATAGATCTAATATTGTGTCCCACATTATTCATTGAATACAAGAGTACTTTTCTTTTGACACCATTTAATCTTGTACAAATTGTAAATTCAACATCCATTACTTGTGGTAGGTAGTCTCCATTCTTCTTCTAGAAGTTATTTTCACCTTCCTCTTATTGTATCTATTTTATTTCTTATTTTTAATTACTTTAGTTGTTGGGTGAAAAATTTTCTTGCTTATTTGCGTTCTTTTCATTATCACAGTCCACCTACTCATTGTGATCTCTTTAAAAAGTGAAGAGGTTCATAGTTCAGTTACCAATTTGTTTTAGGATTCCATATTTCTAATTCTTCATATTTGTATTCTCTTGGATATTTTTACCCCACTTACATGAAAAATAATTTCAAACTAACATGGTTTTAGACATGGCTACTACTAGAATTAAAATTATAACTTACAATTAAATTACAGATTTTTAAGTTCAAAGTTATTGGATTCTCATTTTAATTTATGAACATATGAATAAAATCCTCATAAACCAATAATATCATATCGTGTTTATGTTACATATTCACTAGGTGATAATACATAGCATCCAACATGTTGCACACTTGATCACACCTAAAGTGAACTTCATTTAAAATCCATGTCCAAAATCTATGTTCATTGCAATTATCCATTTTTGAATCTCCCACTTGTGCCATGTTGACTTAGATGATGCACTGATAGAGTTATATTTAACATGCATTGACTGAAATGAATTTATTAAGCCAAGATTTTTTATTCATGTTGACTTATAATCATATTGTCTATTTAATTTTAATAGTGAAATAACTAAAGTAAATTAAATATCATTTTTTTAATACTACTTAAATAAATTAAATATTATTTTTTCAATATTACTTTTATATTTATACTGAAACTTGGAGACTCAGTAGCTAATATATGATACTTTTCTATCTCTGGTCCTGGTTTGTTGAGTGAAATCATAGAGATTCCATATGGATATACCTATTTTAACAAGTCTACAAGTTGTTCTCTAATGGGAGACTTGTTATTAATTTTATTAGTTTTGATTTTTTTCAATACTACTTATACCCTTATATTGCCACTTTTTCAATAATGCTTATACTCTTATTTGTGGTAGTGGATGTTCCCTTAAGAACATAATTTAGCTTCCTCAGCTTTTAGAAACATATAAAACCATAATTGTAGCCTTATGTAGATGATTAAAATGTTTTAAATACCCTTAGTAAGCTACCTAACATTGTTGTGTCTCAACGTAAGTATTTAAAGGCATGTGTGTTACTTACATTGAAACAATTTTATTTATAATTGGATTTTGTCTACTCATTTAATAAATATGTTTCAAGATCATGATATTGGTGTGAGGTGAGATGTATTTTTAGTGGGGGTAGTTTGATTATGGTTATATGAGTAACGTTAATTCTCGACAGTTGGAATTATAAACATTTTAGGTCTGCACCTATCACCAACATCACCATTTATAATAAGTTGAATTTTTCTATTGATATCCTTTCGCATAGGTAAGTATAACTAAATAATAATAATATTTACATTAGTGTTTAAACTTTTTAAAATTAGATTACAATTTCTAAAGTTGATTATATTTCACTAAGATTAGAGGTGTTGAAAGAATTTATAAATATAGAAATATATTTATATATTGGTTTAAGGATTTCAAAAATTATTTATATTTTATAAATTATCGAAAATAATAAATAAAAGTATTCCATGAAATCATTACATTTTTTTTGTGGTGCATGTTTTGGAATCATTACATTGCATGAAATTGTATTTTTAAGGCATTTTGTCAATTATATTTTTTCATGACCAATGTAGGTTAGAGAGTGTTTGGTTAGGTTAAAATGTTTAAAAATTTCCTTTCAAAATTGTTTTATGCAAGTTGTGGAATCATTATATTAAATGAAATCACATGTATTAACAACATTTTGTCAACCACATTTTTTCATGGTCAGTGTATGTTTGAAAGTTCTTCGTCAAGTTGAAAAATTTAAAAGCATCCCTTGAAAACATTTTTTTCATAAATTTTCTAGAGGAAATTTCTTTGGATAGAAAATAAATGACGTGCATTTTGTATGGTTTCACATTTCCCATAAATTTTAAATTAACCTCTTTTCAAACAATTTACATAACTATTGTATGATTTTACATTCCTATAGATATTATTAATGTGTTTTATCACATAGTTGAGTTGCCTTCTATACAATTCCACATTTTGTATTCATGTCTAAAATAGTTTTTATGCATATCGTATGTTCAAGAATGCTTCGTCAAGTAAGGAGTTTGAGAGTATACTTTGAAAACCCTTATCTTGCATGTCTTGTAATCATTGTATTCCATGAAATCAAGTCTCTTTGAGGCATTTTTTTAGCTACATTTTAAAATATATTATTAATTATTAATTTCTCATATCCATTATGCTCTAACACCACTCCATGTTTCCATTATATCTTCCATCTCTTTTTCAATGCCTAAAAAGTTACATTACCTTCTACAGTTATTGCATCACCATGTTTGGTCATTTGTTGTCACACCCCCCTCCCCTTGTTATTAATGTAATTTTAATTAAAAAGTACCTTATAATAATCAAATGGACGAACAAATAATTTTTCCTACAAGATTTAATGCATTCATGTCCATCAATATAAAAAAATAGTCTAAAAATGTTATGCCATAGATTCTTGATCCCATCATAGGTATTGCAAATATTCCTTTAATCCTTTTTCATTTTTTGAAAGCATTAATTTTTTGATGTGTCTCCATGATTTTTAGTTTTGTTCATTTGATTATATTATAACCTTACCCTTTACAATATAAAAATATAAGTATTCACTCCTATCATGCCCTAAAATCCTCATTTCTAATTGAACATAATGGTTTATTTCCTTCCAAGAAAATAGAAACATTCATTTTCACTTCTTGTTTATGTAGTGTGAAACCCTCTGCATAACAATCAAATAAAGAGTAGGAATGATACGAGGAAAAAGAAACATTTAAAATTAGTAAGGCTATCATTGTAAAATATAATAAATTTTGATAGATTGTGTATAGGCATCATCTCCCTCTCATTCACCAAGCTTGTCCATTCCCTTTCTTTCCTTGTTATATTCATGTAATTGAATGCCTATTTTTTGTGGAATGATTTTTTTTTTTAGAGATTAGGGGTTGTTAAATTACTAAAATTTTATGTTTTAAAAGTTAACACATGGTTTTATCAACACTATATTTCCTTAAAAGGCTTTGAGGATTTTTTAGATTCTTTTTACTTATCTTGTAAAAATTGTAGTCCATAAACCAACTCTCTTCCCAAAAATTGGTTGTAAATGGTCAAAGAATTTTTAAGAAAAAAATTTGGTGTATATTTTGTATGCATTACTTTGAGAAATTTTACAGAGACAATTCACATGCCTTTTGTATCTTTTAACATTTTTGTAAAAAAATGTTTGAGGTATTTTTGAACCATTTAAGGTACCTTTTGTATGTTTTCACATTTACCATACATTTCATTTGAACATTTTTTTAATTATTTTACATTACTATTGTTAAATGATTTGGTGATGGTTGAATTACCTATGATGATTAAATGAATGTCATATTATCTGATCATTGAATTTGGTCATTTTTATCTTGTGATCCCTCTTTTGGATGCAATTTTAAGAAAAAATATGATATAATAGTCAAATAGATGAAAACATTAGAGTTGTCCATTAATTTGTATGCACTCATGGACATTTTACCTCATCCAACTCCATATTTCTCCAGATCCCATTGTAGGACACCTATTGATGTAACAAAAATTCTAAATATATTGTACAACATATTTTTGAACTCAACATAAGTGATACAAATATTTTATTTTTATCTTATTCTTTTTTTAAAGTGATATAAAATTTCACATGTCACCAAGATTTTCATTTTATCTTATTATTTGATCCTTTTGAAAATGGCACCCTAGTATTTTCTCAAAAAAACTAAAAATCTCCCTTGAAACTTTCATGTTTATTATACTCCATATATATTTTTTTCTCGATCACTTAATTCAACCCTTAATAAGAACAAGAATAAAAATAGTATGCACCCTTGGCATTCCTTACAACAAAAATTTCCAATTGAATTGAACAATTTCATTCTTTCAAATAAAATCCAAAAGCACAATTTCTTAGATGATGCATAGACAAAAGCTTCATCATCTTCATCTTTTCCTTCCCCAAGCCTACCTCCTGCATTATGTTTCTTAAATTACTAGTCTAATTGAATGCTTGATTTTACTAGAATGAATATCTTTTGTGGATATTAGGGGTTGTAAAAACACTAAAAATATGAAATTTTTTAAGTTACCTCAAAGTTTTTTATTTATAACATATTTTATACATTATGATTGGTGAAATGAATTTCAACTACACTAAATCTTGTAACTAATCCTGAACTCGTCTTGTAATCCCAAGATAGAAGGTGTGATCCACATATTATCCCACTATGAGTAATGAAAATGTTTTTGAACATCATTGAACCACAACCAAGTTACCTTAATAAACAAAAATTAATTTCTATAGACAAACTTATAGATTCAAAGGTTCTCACTTCTACCTACCATCAACTATTTAAAAATAAATAATTGTGGTAGTGTGTATATGCACAAAAATTAGTCATTCCCATGAATTAGTACAATCTACTAAATCTATCAGTGAGAACATGAATTCTTTTCATGCCCTTAATCTAAAATAATTGATGTCGACATGATATAAAATGATATGCTTTTATTTTCTACTTGTGTTGAATTTGATAACCTATATCTCATGATGCTCAAAAATGAGTGCATATTCCTTGCATACACCACAAAGTGTATTTGAAAAATTGATGATTAAAAAATTTGTAACTTTTTTCTTGCTAAACTATGTGCACCTACATGAAATATACACTTAAGTGTATCTAAATTTATATTTCTGTCCTCATAAATTATGTACATATGAATGACATATGGATAAAAGTGTGTCATAGTGTATAAATATATTTTACATTTGAATTTTTTCCCAAAATATAATTTTTATATTAATGGAAGCTTAAGTGTCTAAGATAATCCCACTAATGCATCCCCATTTTTAGTTGAGGTGTGTAGCCTAGAAGTTACTCATCTCAAAAGAAAGTGATATGGGGCCCAGAGGAGACCCAATGGAAAACATACTTAAATAGATTTAAGAGGGTTATAAATGAAATTATAGTATGAAAGGAATATAATATGAATTTTTAATGTGTTAATGAATAATAAAATCAAAGATAATGATAATCAATGTAGAATTGTAATATTAAAAAATATGCTAAGTTTTGTACAATATATAAGAGATCAAATGTATGGTGTCTATGTGCTTCCTAAATTCATTATTATCTACATAATGAAATAAAAATAATGAAATTCCAAATTTATATATAAGGGAGAGAGATGAAACATTAGTTAAACCATTACAATATTTGGTAATAACCACTTCATAACTGATGAATTTCTTGATGTCAAGTGTTAACTATTGCTAGTAATGATCTGAGGTCTATAGTAATGACACTGTAGGAGTTGTGTTGTAGCATATAATTGGAGTTAGATATTTAATATTGGAACATATGTGTCTAAACTAATGTTGGTGTTGTTAAGGATACAATGAGGCTATATATAAGACAATAGTAAACTACAATAAGAAATAGTGACCCAAATCTTCATCGATTAGTCACCCCTCATTAAATATAAATGGCCCCCATTGCATGTAATTTTAGTAAGATATGTAAAAATAAATTAAAACTTGCACTTATGTAAACCATCTTCCTTGGGAATTAACTTGACATACTTTCAAATATTTAAGAGAGTAATATCTTTTCAATGTGTCATTTTAACTTGAGATTCAATGACTTGATCTGATTCTACTAAGATGTTACAATTTAGATTTATATTATTCTACTGATGATCCTATCTAAGATTTGAGATATCCAATAGATTTGTAAAGTAATGGAGTAAAGGTTTCACATTGAAGACTAGATATAACCCAAGGTAGGATGGAAGATTGAACTCGAAATATTTATCTCCCACTTGCGTGTTGATGGTATAGGTCCCATAGTAAAGTTGACTAAGTTTATGGTATGGTCCTATTTGTATTTTTTTATATAGGTCTAGCCAAGATTTGTTATTATTATAGTGTTTAATGCTTATCATGGAATTACTTGTATGTTTTTTTAACTAGTTATTAAATGATTTTCATTTATTTTTAAATGTGTTGATTCTACTTAATGAACATGACAACTTTGTGAAAGTAATTTTGAGTTTAATAAGTTACTATTGTTAATGTAATAATAGGATAATCTATGTTGATGGGTTCTAGCTATTGAAACTCCAAGGAAACATGAAAAGGGCTATATGTAGTAGAGTTTTCTAAGGCTCTATTATATGTTTACAGAATAAAAGGAAAATTTTCATCCCAATTGTATTGATTTTTTAAATTATTTACACTTAGAATGTGCATTATCATCCTATTTACCACTTTTATATTTCCATCAGTCTATGGATGAAAGGAAATAATTATTTTTAACTTTGTGTCTAGCGTAGACTAAACCAATTTCCATAAATTAGTCAATAAATTTTTATCTCTATCAAAATATAATGGTTCATGGGATTCAAAATTTAATCTAGACATTTTAAAAGCATAATTGAGATATTTCCAAAGTTGATATGTATTTCTAATAAGGTATGATAATTTTTATCTTGAAGAATCTATCAACTACTACATAAACACAATCATTTCCATGATTGTAGTAGTGTATCTTGAGAGAAAATCCATGGAAAAAAATTCCCATGGTGTTGTTAAAATTGATAGAGGTTTGTACAAACCTTGCTTATTATTAACCAACTTGTAAGTTTCACATGTGGTACATGAATTGATGTATTTAGATACATATTAACTAAAATTTCACCTTAAAAAGTACATTTGTAACACCCAAAATGTCTTGTAAATTTGATAAAATGAACCTCCCATAATATTTTTTGTTTCTCTACCTCATGTGGAATGAATAAGTACCCAAGGTGATATATGAGTCCATCCTGCAACTAGAATTTTTTAACTTAATTACTATAAAATAAATTCTAACAAATATATGCAAAATCCATGTTAAATAGATACAATTTTGATCATTCATTGACTTCATTTCCCCTTGCATCAAGTACATAAGGTAAATATTAAATTGATGGATGGCTTAGACAATATATGATTGGATTGGAATGTCCCTTCTTATGATTGATGTTCAAATGGAATTATTGAAGATAAGAAGACCACTTTTATGCCACTCTTGATAAAACTTATTTTGGGTATTGAATAACTTAAATAACTTATGATCTATGGGGATCACATTATCCTTACCTAAGTATAATGCTTCCAATGCTTACATGCTTAAACAATAGTATAATTCTCATGATCATAGGTTGGGTGGTTTTTTACCAGTGTAGTGAACATTTCATTGTGGTAAAAAACTAGGTGTCCATATTTAGTGAGGACTAATCTAAATGAGATTTCATAAGTGACTACCACAAGCTCAAATGGTTTATGATGTTTTTATTTCTACTACTAGAGGAACTATGGTATGGATTAACACCATAAGTATGTTATTACATTTAAACTTCATCATTAAGAGCACAAAAATTCTAACACATGTGATTAGCTTTTTTACACAACTTGACACTAATAGCAATAGCTTATGAGCTACATTCGGTATGTGGTATAGATATTATCACAAACATATATGATAATGTCTATAGCATTTACCTCATTGAATAAATGATAATGGTAAATATATTGTTAACCAAGTAAAACATCACATATATCTAATGGAGTGATGTTGCAAAGAACTATATCTCTAAAATTATTTATTTTGTATACAAATTGACACTAATGAGAGATGTATTTCTTGGATCCCACACTAAATAATCAAATAAAGTATGTTTTTCCATGAGATGTTATTGGAAAGGTCAATCTATGAATTATTTATGGAAAAATCAATTTCTTCTAAATGCTATTGTCAATGATGAAGTATATTGGTTTAGCTTTGATCCACATTTGAGAATGGAACAATCTTTCTACTTACTCTTTTTTATTATGGATAGTATAGATGTATGTAGTACCCACCATGGTACTATGTTTAGATTCCATGATTTGCTTATCCTTTTCCAATGATGTAGTATTTTTACATAATGCTTCAAGGTATGAAAATAGATTCTTCCTATTACAACACTCCTCATTGGAATGACTATGGTAGTTATGAACTGAATAGCACTTTCTAATTTTTTACTACTTATTCTTGTCATTTGATGATTGTTTTTTCTTCCCTAGAGGGCATTTGGAGCTATTCCCCAAACTAGAATTCTTCTTGGAATATTTAGAATACTACTTGGTCTAAGACATAGAATATTATACCTTTGTATTTGATTAAGACTTGAAAGCATATTTTTAGTCTTATTTGATTGAAATTATTTTTAATAAATACATATCTAACTATATTTTTGGTCTCAATCTTGACTTATACTTTAAAAAAATGATTTATTATGAATATTGAATCCCAAGTTTGGGCACAAAGGTATGAAAGTTATCTTTTTATTATTGCACAAATTTTTCTTTACCTTGGAACAATTAAGAGAACTTGATGTATTGATCATTTTATTTGAAAAAAAGGTAGTATGTTTCTTTGAGTGTTTCAACAAAACCATTCCATGTGTATATAGACATTTCAAAATTAACCTAATCTTTACAATATTTTTTCCCACTATTTATTTACTATTAAATGAATGTTTAGAAGATAAAATGTAGTATTTTATTAATCATTGAATCGATTAACTACGTAATATGAAAAAAAATTAAGCCAATTATGTAGTGCATCTGCATCTATTTTGCCTTCAAACATAGTGATGTCTAGATTGACTTGTACCTTATATAGAATTTGACCACCAAAATAGCCAATAAGAAATAGAGGTGTTGAAAGGAGTTTGTTACTTGAGAAGTAGTAATAAATTATCAATGATTTTTACTCGTTCACATTCATGACATTATTCCAAATATTTTTTTTATCTTTTCAATGATTCCTCTATCATCTTCAACGACATTTATGAAATTGGCATTATCAAATACTTGTTTCCCATTTGAGAACATGGAAGAAGGTATGATGAAGTATCATAAGTATTTATTCTTAAATTCCTATAATAAGATCTTATATGAATGGTAACATAAATAGAGATAATATTTATATACACCATTCAAAAATGATATGAACTATGAGCTCTAAGACTACTAATTTGGAGACTCAAGTGGAGACCTACTGAACAACTTACTATAATAAATTTAAGAGGTTTATAAACATAATTTAATTATTAATTACAAAGTATATGAGCATATAATTCATTAATGTAAAAGGAAAGTAAATAACAATATGAAAACCAATGTAGAAATATAATAGTAAGGTTTTGTTATGTTAGGTTTTTTATAGTATCTAATATATTGAATGTGTAGTGTCTATGTGATTACTAAATTAATTCCTATCTACATAAGTAACTAAAGATAATGGAATTATACATTAATATAATATGGATGGATATGAAGTGTCTGTCTAGACACTACAATATTTGGTAGAAACAACTTCATAACTGATGAATATCATGACATCACATATTGTGAATACTACTAAATTGGGGTCCATAGTACTGACATTGAAGGAGTTGTGTGGAAGTGCAAACTTGGAGTTAGATATTTTAGATAGGCATGTATGTGTGGAACCCAATGTTAGGGCTAATTATGTTATCATAATGTTGGATATGTAATAATGGTAAATTATGGTAAGATCTAGTGACCTATATCCTCCTTAATAATTTTTTTTTAATTATGTTTTCTTATGTATAAATATTTAATCATGTATAATAATTCCAATCATGTGGAGAATATGTCATCATGGTTATGTAAATGTCATCAAGGCATTATGAAACATATGTAATGTAAGGCATACTAGGGTCATGTAGATCCAAAGTTAAGTTGGAATTTATTTACAGTTATATACTAACATTCTTTACTTGCATGTTTTTGTACCTCTATCATGAGATGCTTGATATTATATAGTTCCAAATATTTAATGTTTGAAATCATTTTTATTTGATGTTTGAATAAAGAATATATTATTTTATGCAGTCCCAATGATCATTCATTAGAGTCAAATGAAATATGAATAAGGTGGTTATGTTGATATTGTACACTTCCAATGCTTGAAGATCTAAGTTTGTTTGTCCTTGATATTTCGATAAAAACTATTTGCTTCTATGTGATATAAATTATTGATTACTAGAGATAAAGAAGTGTAAAGCCAAACCTCAAGTGAATTCTAACAAGTTAAGAAAGGTTTTTAAAGATAAACATCATATGATCAAATTCATCAATTATATTTTTGGAAAGGGCCCCATTTTTAGTAGCTTACCAATCCACATTTGGTCATATAGGAATGTAGAATTGCACTCCTAGTCAAAATTTTAAAGTTATTATTTATTATAATTTTTATGTCCAAACTAGTTCTTAGACTTGTTTTCACCTATTTTCAGCATTAGAACATCTAAATATTAATGAAAATTCAATATTATTTTAAAAAGACTATCTTTGTTATTTTAAATTATTATAAAATATTGAATTTTTGAAATTAGGTTTCATTTCCCTATTTAATTGCGTAAAGCTATTTTAATACAAATAGTAGATTGTTTACGGCTTCTTGTAGTGTGTTTCCCATGTAAAACCATTTTACTATACTACATTTTATTAAGCCCAACATGAAATTCTTATCCTTATCTCCTTGTTTATTATTGAAAAACCTTTGAATTTTCCTTCGTCAAACTTATGGTGTTAAAAAATAAGTCATATTAGGTTAAAAATAACTTTCTAAACAAGTTTCCGTGAAAAATTTATGGTCTATGCAATTGATGGTAAATAATCATTTAATGTAATAATATTTGACAAATTTTATTGTAGAAATAATAACTCATTTTTTTTTGTAAATTTAGCCACCAATCTCTTTGAGAGAGTTACCCAAATAATATAGACCCGAAGTGAAGTTGAAATTTATTTAGAGTTATATAGTAATATTATTTAATTGCATTTTTTTGTACTTCTATCATGAGATGCTTGATATTATATAATACTAGATATTTAATGTTTGAATTCATTTTTCTTTTATATTTGAACAAAGAATATATTGCTTTATGCAGTCCCAATAATCAATCATTCAAGTGAAATGAAATGTGAATAAGCGGGTTATGTTGATATTGTACACTTCCAATTCTCTAATATCTTAGTTCATTTTCCCATGATATTTGGATAAAAGACCTTTTCTTCTATGTAATATCAATTATTAATTACTAGAGATGAGGAAATGTAAATGCAAACCTCAAGAAGGATTGAATAAGTAGAGAACAAAGAGCATAGTCATTAGTGACATACATTTCATTGCAAAAATTATATTTATATGTCGTAAACATTTTTGGATTTGTCATATAAATATATATTCTTGTAAAAATAATGGTTTTTTATTCAAATATTTTCAAAGGTGTCAAGTAAGTAAATTTTAGTAATACATACAAAATATAAAGATTTATAAAATGAAAGATGAAAAGTATTTCTAAGGCTTGCAATAAATGGTAATAAAAGTGGAATTTGAGAGGATTATGAAATATTATATTATGTTTTTTAAAAAAATTAAATAATCATAGTAAGATTATTTATACCATATCACAAACATTTACAATAAAATATTTATCTAGCTATTATAGAAACAAAAATACTAGCTCACAATACAAATCAACACATACATCAAGTTGAATGTCTAGATAGTTTCATGGAGTTAACACAACACACACTTTTCTAATTATAAAATAGCATAGTGGGAAATATAATAAAAATAAAAATAAAAATTACAAGGGAATGCTTATGCTACTAAGCCTTGACAAGTAGTATTATAAGTTATGACCAATGCCATTAGTTCTCTCAAGTTCTATATAATATGAGAAATCCACTCCTAGAAGTACTTTTGAATATTGTTCAATATCGAGAGAAAAATGTGATAAAATGTGCCTAAATCACACCATTATTGAGAATGTTAGACAAGGCCTAATTAGAGTTAATGCAGTGAGGAGTTTTAAACTAACTCAATGATGGTCCAAGGCCCAATGAGTGATGTAAAATATTTTTGAATGTACCTTTTTCCATAATACAAAGTTCAAGGGGTCTAATATTTTTAACTTTTCTATAAAAAACATAGGCCACATCAACAATAGATTTTTCCATTGTTAAATATCATCTATTCAAAACCTTTTATCTATTTTTCTAATAAGATCCTAAAATATATCATAGCACCCTCACTCAATTTACAAATCTACATATCTTGTGAAGTCAACTAGCTCAATAGTTTCTTAGGTCAAGATTTTAGTAGCCTTATCAATAACTATTTGTAAATATTTCTGAATTGACTTGTCAATTTTGATTGTAAGATCAAGGTTCCTATAGCATATATATGACAACTATGGAGTAAAATTGTAAAATTACTCTTACAACATCACCAAGCATGTACATGTAAATCCCTATATATAGATAAAGGTAATAAAGGTACTAGATTATCCATATCACATAAAATTTCAAACACTATAATCTAGATTTCAATTTATTTTAGTTAAATAAAACCAAAATTTTAAAGATAAATAGAAAAATGCAAAATACAAACTATAAATTGTGTAGTGGAAAATGATGAGGTGGAACACACCAATAAATGTTATGAAAATAACCTCATAATCTTTCCCAACTTTCACATCTATCAAACTAATAGGTTTAGATTCTATTTAGTGGGCATTAGCTACATTATGAACCAATTTTGAGTCTTCAAGATGCAAATGGACTGGAATGTTTTGAAAATCTAGAGTAGACTCACTTCTATTCATACCTACCATAAACCATTGCCCTCAGAAGAAAAAGGCTCCAATCCCTCAGTTTCAATTGAATAGTCTCACTTATTTTCCAAAGCAACCAACATATCCTTGACCCACACTATCCCCACAAGAAAAAAATTGTAGTCTTTCAAACTCCAATGACCCAAGTCATTTCATTTCCAGTGAAGCTAATGCGGCCCTAACCTAGACAAGCCTTAATATCATAGCTAAAGATAAGTCCACATGCCTAAAAATCACAAGCCATTATTCCCTTGCATCTATAAAATTCTAAACAACCTCCCCTTCCCCAAAGGCCTTCACCCTTCCCTATTGATATTTCTTTCTATGGATGTTAATTCTAAATCAAAGTAATAGATTATGATTAGACTAAAGAGAGACTCATGCTCAAAGTGATTATGCCAGAGCTAATAATAATATAAGTGATATAAGATATATTGTTAAATCAAAAAATTAAATTTGACTCAAACACTCTAGGTCATGGAAGAATAATAAAGAATATCAACATTTTCAGCAAAATGTAGACTCCATATCCTATCTTAAAAGAAAAAATTTGTTCTTATTTTAATTAATGTTTATCTATGAATATACGTTCGGTATACTTTTTCCTATCATATATCCTTTGCTAATTGGGCAAGCATCTAGCCATATGGGTTATGCAAATTACACATGAGTAGGTTATACTTTGGCTAGAGGCTTGACTCATTAGGATCAACTAGATCCTGAGTCGCTCACTATTCATTGCTCATCTCTACTAGATAATCACTGAGATCACCATGATAAGAATATAAAATGTGTAACAAATAGTCACATTCCACCTCAAAATTTAGCTTAAAGCCTCATAAACTATGATGATCCAACTAGGATCCTTTTTAGTATATCGTAGAGATCCTATATTTGCCTTATTTATCTAAACTAGGGTCTTATTATAGTGATCTTGCCTTTTCATTTAAATTTAATATTGTTTAATGCATAACCCCAACCCCATCATATTCACCTACATACTGGAAACATCTTTCGCATTCCAGTTTACCTACATACCTACTTCTGAATAAGATCAAGGTGTAGTATGCATGTAGTTCTATTTTCTATTCTATGTTTCATGTGAATTGTAGGTCTAGGTATGCAACCCTTTCTATGTCCCAATTCCCTAGATAGTTACCCTATGATTTCTACCCAAATGGGAGCATAAAAGTATTACTTTAAGTGATTGAATACTTAGTTAATTAAAGTATCCCTATATCTTAATAAGAAAAATAAATGAACATTTGCAAACTACATTCCCCCTTTCTACTATTTATTTACATCAACAATGTTTTTGACCCTTACTTTAGACAACCTAATCTATACAATTGCTTTGCCAAAGTTTCATGATCTGAGAGCCATATGGTTGGTGGTTTCTTGATAATAATTTGTTTAACATTCTCAATCCTAGTTTTCATTGGTTTTTATTATGGTACTAAGTTTTGAGTAAGAAATGTACTTTCTCCATTTTTGTTTCATAATTTCATAAGTCAAAATCATTTAAGGTAGTTTATGTTATTTTATTATCTTAATTAGTGTAGTTGACCAAGAGGGATTATCTCACCCCTTGGTATTTATTACACGACATGGCCTTTATTTCTCCCTAATGATTTTTAGGTATTATGCCCATATGTCATTGTTGTAACTATATTAGGCTATGGATGTAGTAGCTCAAGCATGATGGCATTACCTATAAACTTGAGCCAAAGGCACCGCTTAATATTGCATGCTGCATAGTTTTGTTTTAATCTTAAATTTTTGGTCTAAGTTGAGATTTAAAAAGTAAAGAATACTTGAAATAAATTAAGGCATTATATATTTCAAAAACAAATTCTTGAGCAGGAAAGTAGAAAAAAAATTATAACATGATCTTCCAGTTTAGTCCTCAATATTATTTTTAAAAATTATATCTTTAGTCTACTTTTGTATCAGATAACTTATCCACAAGGAATGCTAGATTGAACTATAAAATTAATGTTAAATAAATATTTTATGAAGAATATATTATTATTTTTTGATATGGTTACAATGTTATATTTGATAAGATATAATTTACTTAATAGGAAATCTTACTCATGAAAAATAAAATAATTAAATGTAAGGGATTCATAATTGACGCTAATTTAAAATCCAATCATAGATTTATCACAATGTAATCTTCATATTATAAAATACTAGTCAAGAATGTAAAGACATGAATAATGAACTAGACCCTTAAATTTATAATGTCAATAACAACTTAAGTAATGAATAACATATAATTCAATGTTATATATCCATAAAATCAAGAGTTGTTAAAGTAATGTATTCATGAATAACACTTTGATAATGAAGCTATTCAACAAGATACAACCTCGTGTTTGGTGAGAATCTAATATAGTTTATGCATGACCAACCAAACATACAACATGACTGAACAAGATTACTTCTCATGCATGGGTTTCACCAAAACCAATCAAGCTTTTCCGGTATGGAAATTTTTTATTAGTCCATACCTAGGAAGGTATATATAGATTTCACCTAAGGTAATTAGATTACATTGTGTTACTCTTACAAAAATTTAAAAGAATCTTTTCATTTTAAAGGGGGTAAAAACTTTATTAATACTTAAAACACTAGTTTACAAATACACCAAATCAAACAAAGACCCAAAAAAACAAATACAAAACCCCACACCTCAACACCACTTGCCTCATCAACAAGAATGGACTGCAGCTCCTGATGCAACTCACAAGACAAATGTTCCCAGTCATCCACCTTACGATCATCCCCTCCAATCAAAACCCATTTGGCCAAGTAGTCTGCCACCCTATTCCACTCCCTTGGAATATGTGTAAAAGAAACATAATCCATTAAAGAACTAACCTGCAATATCTGCTAAACTATCATGGCCAGTTGCCAGCTAATCTCAGATATTTTCCTCTCCATGAGCAAATGAATCAAAACTTGAGAATTCACTTCACAGATCACCCACCTCCACCCTAAAGCATAGGCTTACTTCATGACATAGAGGATAGCCTACCCTTCCATTTGATTAACAGTCTAAACTCCCTAATATGCCAAAAAAAAGAAAATCACCGATCTTAAAGAATCCTTGTTGATCCTACCAATCCCAGTTGCACCTCAGTTGCCCCTAAAAGATCCATCCATGTTGATTTTCAAGAGACTAGTGGGTGAGGGAATCCACTTCCCCAGCCGATGGAATCTCTACTTCCCCCGTTGACTCCTCCTGACACATGCTAATATTGGGGAAAGCCCCCTGATACCAAACCTATCCACCATCTCAGCATCCCCCCTCATCAATGGTAGATTGACTTCACTCTTAGCTTCAATAGACTCCTAGATCATCCCTCTAATTTTATTCTAAACCTATGGAATCTCCATCTTCTCATCCCAAAAATCTTGTAGTTCCATTCTAGCTAGACTTGACACAACAATAAAATGGGCCCCACATACCACACATCCTATATAAAAGGGATCGAAGAGGGAGGCCAACCCAATCTATCCCATAACTTAGCTAGGGACTCCATGTGAATACACTAGCTCTGCCATGCTTCCCACCAAAAATGCCATAACTACATAGTGAAAGAGCAGTGAAAGAAAAGGTGGGAGGAATCCTCCTCAATGTAGTAGAGGACACACCTAGAAGGGCCAACAAAGCCCCACTTCCAGATATTATCCTAGGTAAGACATCTATTCTAAACTAGAGTCTAGATAAAACAATTACATTTTGGCTAGGAAAATCTATTCCATACTTTCTTCCACCACTAGACTTCCTCCCTACCCTCATACTACTAAGATAATAATGCCTGATAGCCAAAGGACACAATATACTTCCCCTTCATATTTGGAGACCAAGCTAACTCATTGCCATCCATGAGAGAATTGCAATTGTGATCAGATAGAATATACTATAGTTCTATGCACTCCTCCATGCCAACAATCAACCATTCCTCAGGGGTCTTCCATCTGGTGTCTTGCAGCCACCCCTGAAGGTCCCTGCATTTGTAGTCACTCACCCTTGTCCATCCCACATTGTTGAACCTCTAGGATAGAGTATGAAGCTAAGGATATTGGACAAGAAGGGGAGCATAACCATCCCATGAATCATGCCAGAACTGAGCTTCTACCCTACTCTTCCAAATCCAAAAAAGGCCCGTCTTAATCAATGCAGCCCCTTTCTTGAGGGTCACCCAAATCACTGAGCCTTTCCCTGACAAAACATAACGAGGGATGTCCTTTTGGGGGAACCCAAATAAGTACTTGTGGGATAATATTCTAGACCAAACCTACTCCTACTCTATGCACTAGTGCCAGTATAATTTGTTTTCCAGAGCAATACCAGAGAACACTGATTGCCTTAATCCCAGACCACCATACCTCTTTGGGTTATACACTACCTCCCACTTTATAATAGTCCACTTGGTAGAATACAAATTGCCAGTCAATAGAAATTGTCTTGTGAGGGAATCTAGGTCCCTTACGAAGCTCATTAGAGCCACCTATATCATGCACCTATAAATAAGGAGTGCCTGCACCACTGATTGAATGAATTGTACCCTACCAGCAAAAGATAACTAGTGATGGGTCCAATGATTCACTTTATCTCAAAACTTATCTAAAATCACCATCCAAGACTCCTTGGACTGTTGGCCAGCAGAGATTGGAACCCCAAGGTATAACAAAGGGAGATTCTTGATTTGAAACCTAAGGGTATGAGCCACTCTTCTTTGTATGGACATAGGGGTATTAAAGAAAAAGATAGAGGACTTACGCTCATTAATTACCTGACCAAACATGGAAAGGAAGGAGTCCAAGCTTTTGCAGATGTTATATGCCTCCCTCATGGTAGCCATGCCCATCAATGCCACATCATCCACAAACTAGAGGTGGGATTGAACTGGAAGACCTCCACCCCAATGCCAACCCTAAATATCTCCATCCTCCACCCTTCTTTTGATCAACCGACCCAAACCCTCTGCCAATAGAAGAAATAAATAGGGAGATAAAGGATCCACTTGTCACAGCCCACGGGAAGCCCCAAAGAGATTGGAATGCTCATAATTGATTAGAACAAAAAAGGAGGTTGAGTTCACACAACTCATAACCCACTGTATCTAGTCATCCTCAAAACTGAAGGTGCCTAAGATCTTCTAGAGGAAAGCCCACCAAACTCTATCATAGGCCTTGGACATATCTAATTTGATAAACATCACCTTATCATTAGACTAAAACATGGAGTGGATAGTCTCCATTGCCACCACCACCCCATCCAAAATCTATCTGCCCTCCACAAAGCCTCCTTGCTCGTCAGAAATAAGCACAGGCAACCACTTCTTTAACCTCTCAATGATTAACTTAGAAATAATTTTGTAATTAACATTATAGAGGGAAATGGGGTAGAAAAGACTCAACTGATCATTCACCTCCCCCTTGGGGATGAGAGACAGAAAGGTGGAGTTCATAGCCTGAAGTATTTGTTTGTTCATCTAAGATTCTTGAACCAAGGCCAATAAGTCAGAATTGATGATATCCAAAAATTCCTAGAAGAACTCAATTGAGAAACCATCTGGGCTAGGTGCCTTACCTTTTGACATCATGAAAACAATTCTTTTTAACTCCTCCATAGATATATCCTTCATCAGATGCTCCTGCATGTCCCTGGTCACCAAGGAAGGAATGTAGGAAAGGACCATAGCCTCATCCGCCAGGTCCCCCTATGCTTCTTCCTTAAAAAGAGAGGTAAAATGCCACACTACTTCATTGTGGATCCCCTGCATAGAAGAGATTGTCTCGCTATTGTCTACCACCAAGGAAGTAATCACATTACCATGTTGTCTGGCATGAACTGAGTTAAAAAATAAGGCAGTATTTTTATCCCCTACCTGGAGCCATTGAATTTAGGCCTTCTATTTCCAAAATAACTCCTCTCTTAACTCCCATTCCTCTAGAATTTTTAGAGCCTAGGCTTCTTCCCTCAGTAAGAGCTCATTCATCCCTTCCTCCCTAATGACTCTAGTAATGGCATTCAGCTCCCATTGAGCCTCCTTTTTTCTATGGAAGATATTTCCAAAACTCTATCGATTCCACCTCTTAAGCTGGTATTTAATGAATTTTAGAAGCTTAGTGAAGGTGTACATTATTATCCCAGCAGCAGGCCTGCCATTCCTTCAACAATCCGCCACATGCCCAAACAAGTTCGGATCCCTTAACCACATAAGCTAAAACTTGAACGACAATTTTTGTGGACTACGGGCTGAAGATATTGTCAGTTTAATGGGCAAATGGTCTGACCCTCTCTAATCCAATATTTACATCCTAGACATCCACAACCCCCCCACCCAATAGTAGGAGGTCAAGAACCGATCCAGGCACTCAACAATGCACTTGTCCCCTAGCCTTCTATTATTCCAGGTAAAGCGTCCATTGCCTAGCTTGATATCCACCAGGTTGAGATCTCCAAATTGATCCCAGAGAAATAAAGAAGATGGCTATAGCCTTGAATTACCTCCTATTTTCTTAGTTAAATACAAAATAGCATTGAAGTCCCCACCAACAATCCAAGGTAGGTAAGGAAAGAATCGGCACACAAGGTGGAGATTTTTCCAAACCAGGAGCTTACCTTAGAAGTCCATAAGAGTGTAGATGTTGGATAAGAGGAATGATTCCCTTGACTCATTACACATGGCCACCATAGATAGAGAAGACTTGAAGGAGATCTAGGACATTGGTTGGATCTTCTGTGGGTTCCAAAAACATGCCACACCCCTTGAAGACCCCTGAGCACCAATCCACTGATATAGACCCAGCCTCCAAATCTTAGGCACAAGACTTATCATATCATCCACTGAGACCTTCATCTCTTATAGAAAAAGAACATCAAAAACTTGGCCTCTAACTAAATCTTGAACAACCTTTTATCTAGGGCCGCTATTCAGGCCCCTTACATTCCATGAAATGATGATCATTTTGGTAGAGATAAAAAGTGGGAGTCAAGGGTCTTAACAACACTTGACTCAATTAAGGTCTCCCCAATCATCTTAATTTTCTCAGTGTCCTTTTTGTGCTCCAATTTAACACTTTTTTCCATCATCCCCTTCTTCACCTCCTTCTGAAGAATGCCCAAGTGAGGGGAAAATTTCCCACGCTTATCCAATTCAACCACTGCTATCCTTGTCTTCAGGTCCTCATCCTCAATGTGCTGTCTTGGGTCCTCCCTTGCCTCCACCACCATCTGTTCTTCTGCTTGCTTTGCTAAAATCATGCATAAGGTTGACACCTCTTGAAGATTCAAATGAAAATTAGCTAAGTTAATTTCCAATCTAGAACCTCCCCCAAGCAGCTCCACACTCAATACTCCCGAATTAACTTCTTGTTTTCCCAAATCATCTAGGGTAGTAAACCTGTTGAAGGAATCATCCTCTTACCACTCCATAAGGGACCTCTTTTGGCCTCTATTATGGTTTCAACCCTTCACCTAAGTAAATCCTTCTACATCCTTGCCCTCATTAAACCCCAGCTTCTTCCCTATTTTAACATTTAGAGTACTGGTATGAGGCGTAGGAAGTTGCTGCTCCACTAGCTTTGCCTTCAAGCATCTCCACACCAAGTGTCTATATTCATGGCATAAGCAAGACCTGAAGGGAAAAGTCTCATATTCCAATTGTTTCACCCATGAATATGACACCACACTCATCTCCACCGCATCAGGCAATGGTTTACTCAAATCAATTTCTACATATATACGAGCAAATGTCATAACTTTCTTGCTTAAAGTCTGTGTTGAAGACCCCACTAGCCTTCTGAGCATCGATGCTAACATTTAGAGGACATCCTCATAACAACATTTAATAGGAATTATTGGAATCCTAACCCACATCAGAACTCAGTTAGGGAGTTCCTCAGAAGGATTAAAGCCTACATGCCAAGGTTTAATAAAAAGCCCAACCTGATTATAAAAGTAAGGCCCTCCCTCAAAAACCCTATTTTGATTAG